>CAIGQQ010037820.1:8554396-8623454 GCA_903798035.1 Danio albolineatus
ATATATATATATATTCTAAAAATATATCAATTGAAAATTTATTTATTCAGCTTTCAGATGATCCATACATCTGAAAGACCGGAAGCTGGGTGTGATGCAGCATCCTTTTCTTTTTCATCTAATGCTGTGGTTATTTCTAGATAAACCAGGAGAGGCTGCTGATGGAGTACAATTTGTCCAGGGCAGGTGGACAAGTTCTTCAGATGGAGAAGTTTATGATCCAGCAAACCCAAAGCAGAGAGCATGAGTTAAATGCGTTAAAAGGGGAGATATCATCTCTGAAAAAGGTCTCAAACACCATCATGCTATCAAAGCAATCTTCTCAAGTGTTCTTTATATACAATACCAGTCAAAGAACTACCTTCCATGGTAACTTTTTAAAGTAATGGTGTGTTAAAGTATTTACTAACATTAATTTAATATTTATTTTTGTTAACATTGGTTAAATGTGTTCATTGATAGCTCATGCTTTTTCATGTTAACTCACAGTGCATTATCTAATGTTAACAAGCACAACTTTAGATTTATAGTGCTTCAGTAAATGTTCAACTGTGATGATCAAATTCTGTACCAGATTGTTTATACTTGGTTCATGTTAGTAAACATGTGCATTAACTAATTTACCATTATTTTAAAGTGTTTAAAAACCCTTCCACTATTAGAATAAATAATA
The DNA here is from genome assembly GCA_903798035.1 of Danio albolineatus. Taxonomy (NCBI): domain Eukaryota; kingdom Metazoa; phylum Chordata; class Actinopteri; order Cypriniformes; family Danionidae; genus Danio; species Danio albolineatus. Next base: position 8,555,070 of record CAIGQQ010037820.1, read on the forward strand.
GAAATGCTATCGGAGTTATGAAGTGGAAAAAAGTAACCATATAAAAAGCATATTTCTCTCATAAAGATAAAAATGTGCAGCTTATTTATTTATTTCATTAAAAGGACTAAATTTATCAAAAGGTAAAGCAAAGACTTTTTGATTGATTTCAAAAAAGTTTTTTTTTTTACTTTTTCTTCAATAAAATATCGAGAAAAAAGATAATGTATTATATATATCATGATTACCTAAAAAGAAGTATGCAGCACACCATTTTCTAAATTTAGTAATATTAATAATAATGTTACCATAGAATTTGTAATTTAATTGCTATTGAAATTGCAATACTGTTATTGCAGAAATAAATTACATATCTTTTTAAATTAATAAATAAATGCATTTTACAGAAGAATTTTTCAAAAATTACTTGAAGTATTGAAGAAAGTGCTTTAGTTAAAAGTTTTCGATCATGAGAGTAAATTAATTGTTCATAATTATGAATTATGGTATTCAGTTCACAGATCTCTTAACAGACAGCGTGCTCATTTCTGCTTTTTACCTTCTTCAGATGCTCGAAGAATATAAGCGGAAGTACAGTGAGGTTTTGGAGCGACTGAATGAACGGAATAAGCAGTATCAGAAACTGCAGGGACTTCTGGACTCACTGCGGATGCACACGATGGGGACAGTAGAGAAAGACCCCATGCCTCACACTTTCACTACAGGTCAGAGACAAAACAAACAATGGGCATAAAAGTATATCTTGCACTTATACAAGGTCAAAATGTCTTTATCCTACTGAAGGTTACAGTAAGTTGTTCAGTTTGCACTGGTGTACGTGCTCAACATATACAAGTACACCCCCCACAAATCTCTCGTTTAGATTAATATTTGCCATAGGAAGCTTTGCAATAATATATTTGTGCATATATATTAGTCGGCACTGAAGCCAAATCTGAAGCTAATCTAACAAAATAACTTATGATGATGGTCCAAAATTAGTACACCCAAATTTATATGCGAGGGAAAAATATTAAATAAAAGATTATAAAAGAGCAAAATACAAGAGAAACAAAACATGTATAAAATTTGATTGAAATTTTGTAGTTTGTCATTTTTTCCCCAATATTTCGCATGAATTTAAATGTATTATCTGTTAATTTGTAAAGATATTTAGTGACTAAAACATAATTTTAATAAATATATCAGTTCTAAATCTGTTTTGTTTAAATGCACCAACATATATTCCCTTTATTCACTTGGCCAAAAATATTTTTAAAATGGGGTGTACTCGCAAATGTTGAGCACTGTACATGCAGTAGTACACACACGTCTTTACGTTTCCCATCATCAGGGCTGGTCAAACAACGCTCTCCTCTGAGCAGTCCTTCATTCATTGGACCAGATGCTGACAGGTTCTTCTCGTTGGGACCAGAAAGCGCTAAAACCTTCTTCCAGTTCAGCACACCCACCCAAGACAAAACCCACTCTTTTATCAAGAAAAACTGAGGTTAATTTGATTTTCAGTAACTGTATCAGTCTTTATTCTTTCAGTAGTCACTACCAAGTTTTAGTTTAATTCTTAATGTTATTTCAAATGCTACATAGAGAAGTTGTTGCACCGTTTATATTCCCAAAATGTTTCCCCATGTAAATGTGGAAAATATCTTATAATTAAAATCTACATGAAAAATGATCACAGTAACACTTGCAGTAAGAGCACCTTTTTATTAATATTTTTACAACCCATTTATGAAACAGACCGCAGAACACTCTTCAACAATGATGCCCATCAACAAACAAGAGGTAAATTAAAAAAGGGAAAGGATTTTGAAGAAAGAAAACAATATGTACAAAAATGTTCCTGTCCTCACAAAGAGGAACAGAACAAAAATATATACAAAAGGAAAAAAACACTACCCTCGCTGCTCCGACTGTTCTCTCTGTAGTCCTCTCTGTGGGTTTTCATTCACTCTGTGGTTTGTAAGTAACAAAGGCTGCACTTTGGCTTTTCATCACCTGTCGTTTCCCATTTACTATGAGGAGCAAGGGAGAGTCCACACGTATACTTCGGAAGTCATATGACTGTATAGAGAGAACAGAAGAAACAAGTTACAAAGACATCAGTATTTAATACTGCAATCTTATTAATGCACAAGTTAAGCATGTTTATTACTATTTCTTTAATGTAAAACATGTTAAAATTTCTAATTAATTTAATGCAATGAAATGAATTATTATAAAATTAATATATTTCTGAAGCTACTTTTTTGATATATATTCTATTCTTTTCGTATGTAATGTAATGATGACATTAAACGTTCTAGGAGGTAATTTCTCAGCCAAATTTGATATGCAATTAATTAGGGCTGCACAATATATCTTTTCAGCATCGATATCGCAATAGTCATATCGCAAAAATATGCAATGACGAGTCTGAATTATAGTTGAACAGAATTGCATTTAATCACTGTATTTATATGGATTATGCAAAAAAAGATTTCCTTAGAATTTTGTCTTGTTTCTAGTCCAAATATCTACATCTTAAAGCTAAAACCAGATTATTTCATTTACACCACTGTCAGATCATTTTGATTGTTTTAAGGAAAAACTCTTTCACTTAACAGTGAAAACAAAACAATATTTTTACTAAAGAATTTTAGATATTTGTACTAGAAATGCGACAAAACTAAGTTGAAAAAGTTGAGTATTCAATTTATGTACCTGATTACTGCTAGTCTCCCCAGAAAAACATCAAATAGAGCTACTCAAATTCTTGTGAAACTGTATTCATATCGCAATTTCAGATTTTTCCTAAATCCTGCAGCCCTACAATTAATGATGTATCACAAAATAATAAATTACATGTAACTGATTGACAGACCAAATTACTACTTATGTGGCTTCTGATAATAACTGGACAGCAATATACATTACCATAAAGTAATAACATTTTTTGAAGTATGCATTAAATTAATAAAAAATAGTATTAGTACAGGCATTTATCTTACATAAGATTTTTATTTCAAATAAATCTCGTTTTATATATTCCATGCATCGTATTGAAAACTGAACAAATGTGTCATGGTTTCCTTAAAAAGTAATTTCAACATTTATAATAATGATAAATGTTTTTTAAGCACTAGCTTAAAACAGTGACACTGAAAACTGGAGTAATGACTGAAAATTAAATTAAAATATATATATCAACAGGAAAGTATTATGAATGGGATATATGCACAGCTAGTGTTTTTCAGCCAATGATGAACTTTCAATGAAAGGTTTATGTGTCAATTTCATAATGTTCCTTTTACAGCATCAATATTGTAATGTAATTACAATACATTTAGCTAAATAGACACAAGCATCTATTTGGTCATTAAAGCGTAAATTAGCATTACCAGCAGCAGGCTAGCACAGAAACTCAATTGAAAATAAATTTAAATATAAAAAAAACAAAATACCTTTCCATGTTTTATAAACATGGTGCGGAAAAATGGAACTTAATGCAGTGCTTCTTGTTTGGTCTGATACTCACTTTATATCGTATCTCAGCCAGGCAGTGAAGATCGCTGTTTTATTTTTTTTTAAAGAAATTAGATCTTAAAATGCAGCAATTTTGATGACAATTCACCAGAAGCCCTGAGGCTGGTTGATTGAATTTAAGCCCATGTGCATATACCTCATTGTCATAATATTTCTAAATATTACCTTTTATTGCTTTCAGAAACTTGTAAATAATAAACAGTCTATTGAACATATATATTAATCTATAAAAGTAAAATTTATAAAAGTATATAGACAAGTTTCAGACACAAACCTTATCTTTATGCGTTACGCTGTGCCGTTTGACCTGTGGTTCAGGAACAACTACAGTATCCCCTATTAAAACACCCCAGCTGTCTGCGGTATTATACACCATGACTACACAACAGGTCTCCTCACTGTCCACCATGCCAAATGTGCTGTGAGACAAAAAAAAAACACAGGGCAGATTTTTATACAAGTGTTTACTGATGCATTCATTTGGCGAAATGCTGCTCCTAAATGTACTGAGGTAAAGGCATTTAAACTCACAAGGCCATACGACCCTCAGAGGCCAGGCTGAAGACCACTTTCCCTAGCGCTGCCACCCCAGAGTTGTGGCCGTGAGTGAGACTGGATAAACTGCGGGGTTCAAGGCTTCCCACACGACCTGAAGGAGAGCGGAACTGAGGGGAGGAGCAGGGCCCCAAAGCGGAGGTACTGAGGGACGACAGCATGTTACGAAGACGCCGAGCTTTTACTTTTCCCTAAGAGAGAGAGAGAGAGAGAGAGAGAGATGGGGCGTTGTATTATTTTCAGACTGTACTGAGCTGCCATCTATTGGAAAGAAGCAAAAATGGCAGCAAATAAACTTTGATGGGCTTTTAAAATCATCATCTGAGCCAGGTATCTAATTTATAAATACTCCATACAGTGTGACTTGAAACACAACTCCTCTTCTAAATCATTACAGTAATAAATGTGTTCAAATGAGTAAATCGATGTTTTCTTTCAGTAAGATCAATAACATCATCATAGTACTGTATCACACAAACCTTCATATTTAAAGAATCATTTACTGCAATAAACAGATATTGCGTATTTTTGTCATTTTTATGACTTTACTTTGATGCTCTTTTTCGGAAATAGATTATGCAATTTTAACCAGGGTCATATAGAGATAGAATTACAGGTTTTTACACTAATTTACAAACAATGTACACCATCAGCGCAAATCCTGGTATTTATGTATCTAATTTAAATTATTTTGCTTTTGTCATGTTCCTCTTGACTTCGTAACTTTGTTTCTATCAAGATATTCCTTCAAACATTTTATGTGATCAATTAAAGTGGTGACACTAGATCAGGTTGACCACACAAGAATGTAGCTTAAAATTAATGTGTAAAAATAATTTGATGTGATTTATTTGCTGGTCACACTTGTTAAAAATGATCCGATTCCAATAGGATGTGCACACATTTCAGATTTGGACTTAAGAGTCTGAATGTGGCTTTTGATTTTAAGTGAATTTTCACAAACAAATTTTGAGAGGAACACGTGATACGATTGACCGCAGCTGGTCTCCCATTTACAATCACTAGCCAGCCAATCAGATTAAATCAATCCCACTATAAGTATCCCAGCAAACATCACTCCCTTATCTTCGTTTTCCGAAGAAACCCCCCCATCCACCCCTTCGCCTCCTTCTATCTTTAACACGGGGAGCCCTCGAGAACTACCTGATCTCATTCTCCCCGTTACATGCTCATTCTACCAGGCGGGAGCCCTGGGCTCAACTATCTCCGAGCTCAGGGGTCTCTCCCGGGACAGCATGCCAAACCTGCTAACGGTTGTCAAACAGTATCTAAGTGCGAACTCTTGAAATGCCCAAAGTGAGGGTATAATTTCAATTAAATAAACTTTAACCAGTCTGTTCACAAGTGAAGCATCCAAGATGTTATATTTATTATTAAATGTAAACAGCACAACAAATTCAAAAATGTGATTTAAGCACTAAAGGACTTAACATTGTAGTCTACGGAGGATGAGAGAGCTCTTAAAGGGTGTACTTTTTTAAAGTTTGGTTGTGTTTATAAGATGCAAAGCAATGTGTGCTCATGCTTCACTTGTAGAAAATCACGGTATTTTTTTCATATATCTTACTTTGATCATATACAGCTACTTAGCTAACATGAAAACGACTGTCATCTTTTCTAGTTTATTTGAAAGGCCTGCCCTCAAGGGGCTCTGATTGGTGAGGTAACATAATGTGCAGTCAGTCAGTTTAATTGTTAGCCGTATCAGTTTGAGCCTGTATCAGACATAAAATGAAGAGGACACAGCTGAACCTCATGTCTGCTGTCTAAAATAAAATCAGACAAGTGTCCCAAATACAGAAAGAGAAGAAGCTCTGTGGAAATAGCGTTTGGACGGTATTTTAGCTTTCTCTGCTATATTACAGCGTCTCTGGCCACGCCCCTTCATTGTGCTTGGTGAATGTGTGTAATTTGAAGGGTTTATGAAATCATTAACCTGGATGTATTGTTTTGTAGTCCCCAAACTTCGTTCGCTGTAGGCTTTGCTAAGCTAACTCCTCAAAAGCTAAAATCTCCCGTTGCATTGAACTTTGAGCATATTACATTCAGAGATGTAATGTTCACGCAGCTACATTACACATCAACTAAAGTTTAAAATATGATATTGTAGTGGACCACCCTTTTAATTTGTATTCTGAAGATGAACAAAGACCCCAGAGGGTCTAAACCACATGAGGGTGAGTTATTAAGAACAGAATTTTCATTACTGCGCGAACTACAACTCCAGTACACTACACAGTATCTCGTTGCCAACTGACATTATTCACTTTGCATAAAGTTAAACAATTTGATGTTATGTGTTGACACTGACTACATGTACACCAGTAATCTAAATTACATATAGTGCGATGACGAAACACAAACTTGATAGCATGTGCGATGACAAAGACAAAACTAGCGTTGAATGGTGACGTATTGACGTTACTCAAACTACTATAACATGTAAAACGGGAACATGAAAGAAACAATTAAAAAAGCAACTCATGTAAACACTTTAATCATATTAGTGTTACTAAATTACTGATGTCCTTGTAAACATAGTCACTGTCAGTTCCTCTCACCTTGTTCTCTAATAAGATTGTAACGTGGTCCAGGTAATTGAGCAGCTGTTTTTCCCTCTCCTGAGCATTTTCCCAGGCAGGATCTAGAGCAGCAGCTCGACTGTATCCACCCAGAGCTGAACTGAACATCTCCTCATACTGGAACAACTGCCGACACAAAGGAGACAGTCATTTCTCAGGCCTGTTTTATTTACACAGTGCACATGCATTAGCAGGCTGTTTAGCTAGGAGGAATAAGAGGCCTGTTTTACTGTGACAAATGTGCTGGTGTGGATCTGAGTTGTAAAAAAGCATGTAAGAAAGTGAATCATTACCGTAGCTCTGTTAAAGTGCAGGTCAGGATTCATTGAGGACGCTTTGTCGATTTTCTCCTGCAAATATCCACACAGAAAATACTCAAATGCTGGAATAATGATAAACCAGTCGCCTCATTAATGCGTTTTAATTGTTTAAATACTCACAGCCTGTGCATATGCACTGAGAGCTTGCTGAGAGAGCTGTGGGTTTTGTCCACTGGTGAAAAACATGGAGATATATGCGTTTCCTAAAATATCTGTGGAGTCAAAGCAAAACAATTTAACTTCTCTCATATTTTCCTCATTACACCAACATTATAATCTTTTCTATTCAAAAACTAATGAACTGGGAAAAAACTTCTTTCTGAAAGTACAATTTAAAAAAAACATCTTATTTAATAAAAGGTTTAGCACATTTTACCTGCAAACAGCTTTAGATTAGTTAAACTCAATTTTAATGTTAGAGCCTCAATTCTGTCAATTTACTCATTTTAAAAAGTGCTGAAATGATGCTAAGTGACTTTTGTGCAAACTCTTGTAAAGAGATGTAATCAATACAGAAAGGAAAGCACTTTATTTGTCTGCAAAACCAGTGTAATTCACTCACACCATGAAGTGCCATCAGTGACGTCGAGCTGCACAGCCTGTCTGGCTAAATCCACACTCTCCAAAATGCGTTTGCTCTGCTCCTGAGCATCTCCTTCTGGAGGCAGCTGTCGCAGAACCATTGATAGACTTCTCAGAGACACTTTATTCTTACTCTGGATGAAGAAAAAGACACCGTTTGATTCATTATTGTTGCATTTAGGAAACTTTCATTCTGGAAGTATAGTTCAAAATGTGTATTTCACATTGAGAGTCGTTAATGTGAATGCATACACCATTCACAAGCTCTCTGACCCCACACCGTTTCATCCTATTTGGTATGTTTGGCTTTCTAAAGTAAGCAATGGCTCTTTGCAGACCATCTTAAAAGATTTATACATTTAGACAAATTGCACTAATTATATATTTTGTATCCAAAAGACGCATTTCATTGAAAGGTAACACCTTTGCGTTCCTGAGAACATTCTGTTTTCTACCATTTGGCATGCACATATGTAGTATTAAAATAAATGCACTCAAGACATGTTCAAAGTCAATAAAACATCTTGCTTGCATATCATCATTAATGTCAACTATTTATTGGTGTTTGTTTTTTCAAAGGAAAAAAAAACAAAACTAATAACTTAGCCTTAAATATTTTTTAGCATGCCACCAAGGCTGTAATAAGAAAAATACTGTTGTCAAAAAACAATGCACACATTGTTTCATTTACTAATAATATGGATTATTGTACTGAAGTGTTCTTCTTTTGCCACAGATGGCTCCATGAAGAAACCTTAACATCTAAAGAACCTTAAAATCTTCACACTAAAGAAAGAAATGGTTCTGTCAAGCACTGTTCTCTGAAAGGCTCTTTAAAGTCTGTGTAAAATCAAAATTCACATTAAAAAAGTGAACAGTTAATCTGTACAAGTTTATCCACTAAAAAAAAAATTGGTAATCTTCAATCAAAGTCTGACCATTTGCTTCCATGTTTAGAGTGGTGGTTCTTTTCTGTGGACCCACCCCATGACCAGGGCCAGACGGAATCTGCTGACATTTTTTGCTATTTCTGCGGAGTATTTTGTTAAAAATCTGCAGATTTATGTGTAATGATTTTGGGAGCATCATACTGTAACTAAAACCTTAATATATGAAATAAAAAGTAATACCTTTTTAACTTTTATTTAATGTTTACACTGCGAATCCAATAAGATCCACTTTATTTGGTAAACAAAGCAAGTCTCTCATATAAAATCTCTACTAAAAGACAGAAAATAGCACTTTACAAACTGTACTGTAAATAAATCATATGAATATTTTCATATTAGTCAATAATATTACTGAAATTAATTTGAAAACTGAATAAATATAAATTTACACACATTTACACCAGTAAATAAACTGAATCAATGATGGGCTAAAAATCTGCGGAAGTCTGTGCGCACAGATTCCGTGTGGGCCTTCCCATGACTCACCTGTTGTAGTGCACCGGTGAAGCAGGTCTTGGCTGCCGTAAGGTCTCCTTTTTTCCAGTACTGCTCTCCTAGTGTGTTCCAGCCCTCAACTAAACCTGGTTCCAGTTTAACAGCCCGGGACAGACACTCCTCTGCTGCCTGACTGAATTCAGGGGCCACGTTTAAACATCGACCCCGAAGCAGCAGGAACTGGGCACTGTGTTTGTTCAAGTCTGTTGAAAGATGAAAGTATGTTAATACATCTGTACTTACACTAGTTGTGCTGCACTCTAAAAATAAATTCAAGGTTTAAAGGGTTGATTCGCCAAAAATGAAAATTCTGTCATCATTCTGTCATCATCTGTCTGATTTTCATTCTTCTGATGAACACAAAAGAAGATATTTGGAAGAATGTTGGAAACTGGTAACCATTGACTTCTATAGCATTTGCTTTTCCTAGTCAATGGTTACCGGTTTCCAAAAATTTGGAAAAAATCGTATTTTATATTTTCGTAAAAGACACTCATAAATGTTTGCAATCACTTGATGGCGAGTACATTGTGAGTCAATTTTCATTTTTGGGTGAACCATCCCTTTAAGGTTTTAGCAGAAATCCTTTCAGAGAGAACCTTTCAAAGAGTAGTTTTTAAAACAACCATATGTTTCTTTGTGTGATGAATAGTTGATGAATGTGATGAAGAACGTATTTTATTAAGTACACATTGTTAATTGTTTCTTTATCCAAGATAGAGAAATAATTCTAACCTGTCCAATGTTAAAGCTCTTTAGAAGTTTCTTTATCAAACCATCGATGACAAAAAAAGAACTTTTATCATTAAGAGTGTGGGGCAGTAATGGATCTTATTTTGCTATATTATAACTGAATACATTACATTAAAACTTAAATCTGCAGGAACTGGAAGCTGCGAGTTTTTTGTTTTTTGTTTATATTGTGACAGTTCCTAGAAACACAGGATATTAAATGAGAAACAGTGGGTGTGGCTTGTTTTTTATACTGCGAGCTGATTGGATGTAGTTAGGTAGACACTCCTTAGCATTTCTATTTGTTGTCAAAGCTGACAGTTGAAGGGGTGTGGTTAAGTATGTTAACCACGCCCAATAGGTTCTTCACATGACGTCATTGATAACGCGCTAAATTCAGATGGAGGGCAGGAAGTGATTCTTTTGCATAGGAATTGCTAACAGAACATCAAAATCTTTCTGTTTTCTGTGGTTTATAATTGCTTAAATCTGACAAAACTAGAAATGCCGAACAGCTTTTATAGATTTCCAAAAGTTGTTGTTCAAAAAGTGGGTAAAGTTCAAGAAACTGGCTGAAAAACAGAACAGCGGCATGTAATAAACATTTATTCAATACATCCAACTTTTTTGAATGAGATAATTTGTTTGACAGCACCAATAAAGATTATAAACAGGCCTAGCTATGTGTATAAGTATGTTAATGTGTTATATAAATATCAGATACAAACCCCACAACGCTTATACAAAAACACCAGAACCACGTTATTAAAAACAACCTATACTTCAGACAGATGTAAACTGAAAACAAACAGGAAGTGCATTTTCAGATTTTGATTAAAAAGATTACACGGACAAACTATATATTTTTATACAGACGAATGGTTGACCACAAAACTAGCAATATGAGCTAACAAAATTATATGGTTAGTTTTGATTTCATTTGTACTTTAAGGAAATTTGTAGAAAATAAAGCAATGTCCACCTGCTTTTTCTTCCAGCCTCTCAAGTGTCTTCGCCATCTCCTGCACAACATCGTTCTGTTTCCTACCAGCATCTTCGACGCTGTGAGTCTCAAAGTAACGGTCCCTAAAGAAGTACAGATCATCTACCAGATCCTGGGAGACAAAAAAAGGTGCTAATATTAAACAACTTCACACATTATATTCCTCAAAGAGATTTCATGCAGCAAAGAAACTGTACAGCCAGAAATAAATCCTGCCACCATTTGAAACACAAAAGGAGATGTTTGACAGATTTTTTGGTCTCGGTCAACACTCACTTAAAATAAAATAGTAACAAACTAAGAATAAAGAAATCTCACAGAGAATTCTTAGAAAAAAAAGAGATTCTTCCTAATGGTTACATTACTTACATCATAATATCAAACTACGATTAATTATGAGAAAGTAAGAAGCTGTAATCCAAAAACTAATGTCGCATATTCTATTGAGGTAAAGTTGGTCTTATATTCACACATTCACTCATTTTTTAACAGTGACATAGTATATTTACTGTTTACCACGTTTGCTTTGAATATTCGGTATGAAATTGCATTTAAGTGTGACTTAAAAACAACATTTGCACTACTTCACTGACTGTGAATAATGTTATAATTTGATAGTCATTGGCTGCTAATATGACTTCACTTTGTTGAATTAGCAACCAATACTTTTCTGAAATTATATTATTAAGGAGAAATTCCAAATGTGCAAATATAAAACCAACTTTAACTCAATACACATTCTGAGGTTTTCTTCCACACTTTAAGGCTTCTAACACTGCTTAAAATCTGATTTCAGTAAATAATGGTATTGGTAATGGTAAATAATACATTGGTATATGGTAAATAATACATTACTACAATGTACAGTTCTCACATAGAGAGAGGTGGATGATGGGTAAGACATCACACGATATGATGAACAATACATCTGGCTACAGTACACAACATTTAATTAATAAATTATAACAATACAAATATGCAGATGCCGCTTGTCTTATATTTATAACCTGCTGGATTTCTGTTGTTGCAGTGCAGTGCATCAGTTGTTATAGTGACAGGAGCCATATGAAAATTACACATCATCGACATCATCATCATCATCAACTAAAAGCGATGATATTGCATGATTATTTGCGTTCATGAAAGCGAAGAGGGAAAATATAGCGTCCGTTCAAACCTTTAACACCTGCAAATCATCTTTGTCTGCTGTTTTCTGCTCTCCATCATTGTCAACCTCGGCCATCTTCAGCATGTAAAGCTGAACTCGAAGAAGCCTGATAAACAGAAATGCGTGTGTGCGAGCGTCTCCTACTGCCCAGGAGACAGTTTATGATTATAAACAAAATCTTAATACTGTAATAGACAGTCAGTTTATTATGATTCGGAGAAAAAAATGTTTAACGTTAGTTCATTCATTTTCTGCATTAAATTATCTAACTTATCTAAATGCAGGCGTTTAAAACTGGTGTAAATAGATAAACTAGGGGTCCATAGGATAAACTAGGGGTCCATAGGAAATTTGTTTTTAATTGATTTACTTATGTTTTTTAAATAAATTTACATTAATAAAAGTAAATTCACTAATAGGAAACCCAATTTTAAGGTATTAGTGGCTGAAATATGCTTGTGTATTACCGGTGTTAGAGACTCTCAAAACAAGAAAGTCCTACGCACTTTAAACATTTCTAAACTCTATAATGCATTTATTTAATTATTACATGTGTACATTTTGCTTATCTGTATTTTATTTATACTTACCCTCTGTCATGTATTTTTATTGTACAATATTATATGCTGTTTTTTTAAATAAAAAGAACAAATAAATAAATAAATAAACAAATGAATGAATAAATAAATAAATAAACTAGGGGGTCATATACAATTTTGGGTGAAATGGATTTAAAAAATTTAAAATAATTAAATATCAAATTAAACAACAACAATAACAACAAAAGTAGCTTAAAATAAAAAAGACACATTTAATGATTAAATTTGAATTAATTAAATAATTATTTTAATAAAAAGTAATTAAAAAAAGAAAATACAAACAATAACATCGCTTAAAAAGTATTTAGAAATATATACACTCACATAGATCATGTCAAAAAAGTGGTTGGTCTAGGAAACGTAATGTAGATAAAAGTTCCTCAGTGAAACTCCAAGCTTGGAAGTTGACAAGTAAGTTTTGCAGAAATAACAAAATTAAAGAAGTGTCGTAAAAAATACTTCATAGAATTTACCCTGCTAAACATGTTTTGGAAAGATTCAAACTTAATATTTCATATATGTGTGAATTTTGTGGTCAAGAAAAAGAAACAATTTTGCATCTTTTTTTTCGTTGTATTTACTCAAGAATATTTTGGAAAGATTTGGAATTGTTTATTAACAAAAAATAGAGTATAAGATAGAAATTTGTTTATTTGATGTACTGTTTTATTCTGATAATGAGAATTTGAAATGTAAAGGGCAACATATTTTTAATTTATTTATGTTATTTGGAAAATACCACGTATAAGAAAAAGTGGGCTCAATGTAAACCTAACTTTTCCCATTTTGTTAATGACTTCAAAGTATATGTTAATCTTTTAGAACAATCACAAAACAAAAAAAGCACTGAAAACATGTAATGCTCTGAAAACATTCAATTTCATATAAATGTAACTTTATTTTTATTTAATATTTTTCTCTTTCACTATGTTCAACTATGTGAAATGTAATACATCTTGTTGTTGTGGCATTGAATAAAATAAATAAATAAATAAATAAATAAATAAATAAATAAATAAATAAATAAACAAATAAATAAAAATTACTTCCACTCAAACAAACAAACAAACAAACAAAAAAACTCCAAGCCCCGCGAACAGGGAAGTTAAACTACTGCGCATGCGCTGATGATCACGCTCTCAGTCATGAGACTCTTGATACCTATACACACCGGTTGTGATGTTTTGATGGTCCTGAAGTGGCGAAGATGATTTTACCTTTCTTCCTCGGTTTACTGCTCTTGACAGTCTCTGAAAATGATGCAGCCGAGAAGATACAAGCTTTCGTCATTCCTCACAGTCACATGGACGTTGGCTGGGTGTACACAGTACAGGTAAACACAGATCTCTGAGGTATCGTTCTGTATGTGTGTGTTTCCGTGAGTAAAGCCAATAGAGTCTGTCAGTGTGGTCAAACTTCTCTGTGCAGGAGAGCATGCACGCGTACGCCAGCAATGTCTACAGCACTGTTGTAGAAGAGCTGACAAGAGTCAAACATCGCAAGTTCATCGCAGTTGAGCAGGAGTTTTTCCGCCTCTGGTGGGCGAATGTGGCATCAGATTGGCACAAGAAACAGGTGAGAGGACTCAATAGATGTCTTAGGCTTAGGTAAGTTATTGTTTACGTCGGTGGTTTTCTAAACTAAGATCAAGGGACCCGCAGGGGACCATCGAAGTTGGTTTAATATTCGCACATTCATTTAGTGACAACTTGTAACATCAGTCCGGTAGCCAGCCTGGTGAAAGGTGTGGTCTTTTTTTTCTCAGGAAAGTTTCAGTTATTCATTTCATTTTCTATTTAATTGTGAGATTTATATACTGAATTTAAGTTACATTTTAAGCACATTTTTTTTAGCTGAATTACCTTGCTGGATGGTAATCATAACCACACTTTTTGATGATTTAGAATTAAGGTTACTTGTCAAATGTTTTCTCTATTTAAAAACAGTGCATTAGTGAAAGATGACTTCACTTATGTCAGATGTTTTCTTGCACAGCTGGATGTTGAACTCCTAAAATATATTTGTTTGCATTGGCCAAAACTGATTAACTATGTCACACTAGGATTACGCTTTTTTCAATGGGTTATTTTTACTATTCGTGATGGCATAGCAGTCAAAATAGGACAAATGAGCTCATGAATGGAAAAATTCTAGACCAGGGGTGTCCAAACTCGGTCCTGGAGGGCAAGTGTCCTGGAGAGTTTAGCTCCAACCCCAATTAAACACACCTGAACCAGCTAATCAAGCTCTTTTTGGGTATACTGCAAACTTCCAGGCAGGTGTGTTGAAGGAAGTTGGAGCTAAACTCTGCAGGACAATGTTGCACTTTGATAGACATTAGCTGCTAGTATGATTTCTTTATTTAGAATTGGCAAAGAATACTTTTCTGGAAATATTTATATATATTATTAAGGAGAAAGTCTGAGTGTGTGAATGTAAAACCAACTTTTCTAGGGGCCAAGGAAGTACTAGAAGATCCATGAATATATATATATATATATATATATATATTTTTTTCTAACTTAAATATTCATATGCAGTACTGTTTTGAGTAAAACAATAATGTAACAAAAGAAATGAATGTTTTTGTATTGTATTTTGTATTCCACGTATTTAAAATAATAATAAACATACATTTATCACTGTATAAGCTGAGCCTTCATTGAGCCAGCCCAGTACTAGGAGGTTGTAAACTAATAAAGTGTTCGTTTAGTGGTTATAGCTGCTGTTTAAAGTTAAAATCAGGCCTCTTGCCCAGTGATCTCCTGTAAACTCTTGATTCATCTAGAAAACTGTTTTAGGCTGGCTTATTTTGACACATCAGGTGAGACAGCTGCTGCTGGAGGGTCGTCTGGAGTTTATCATCGGTGGTCAGGTGATGCATGACGAGGCGGTGACGGATGTGGATGATGCCATTCTTCAACTCACAGGTTTGTCAGCCCGGCACTCTGTTTACAAATTAACCCTTAGTGTGTAAATTTACCATGGTGCAACAGTGGTGATATATTGTCCTACTATTGTACTGACACATTACTATGGTTTTTGTCAGTGTTGATAAGTTTTTTTCCACATAGTTACATGTATAGCTCTGTTTACCTCTCTCTCTCTATCTGGCATACAGAGGGTCATGGCTTCTTGTATGAAACTTTTGGTGTTCGGCCACGTTTTGCCTGGCACGTGGACCCGTTTGGAGCATCAGCCACCACTCCAGTCCTGTTCGCCCTGGCAGGCTTTGATGCTCACCTTATCTCTCGCATCGACTACGACCTTAAAGATGACATGCAGAAAAACAAGGTACCTTTGTGTCACTGGTTTGTGGTGATTGATTTATGATGGGAAAAATAGGATATATGTTATATGAATGCAGTTGTGCAAGTTTTAATTGGTAGAGTAAATGCAGATCAGATGTAAACATTGTTCTGACAACTCTGCGTTTGTTTTTGTAGAAATTGCAGTTTGTGTGGAGAGGTTCTCCAACTTTAAAGGAAAAACAGGAGATATTCACACACACAATGGATCAGTTCAGTTACTGCACACCATCGTATATCCCCTTCTCTAACAGGTCATTTCCTTATACATCTCTTTTGTGCATCTTGCAATTAAGTCCTCTTAATCTATACACTACTATATTACTTATCTGGGTCAGTAAGTTTGGTTGTTTAGTTATGTATGTACTCAGGGCTTTACATTAACACCTGCCAAATGCGGGTAGATTTCAGTTGTGGCGGGTGACAGCCACTCAGCCAGCCAAAGTGGCTAGTGGAACTCATTTATAAATTGCCAGTGCTGGCTCGTCACTAGTACTACAGATTAGACTGTTAGTTTATGACCGTTTGTCAATATGCGTACAAATGTGATCTTAGAATCGAGAAGCAGCACGATTGACGAAAAACAGCTTTTCGCGCGGGCAAAAGAAAGCAGGTGAATAACGAATGAGAGGATCACGCGCACGGTGAGACAGGCTTTCCTCACTCACTGGTGAGGGCTTTAGTGTCATGCACACAGATGATTTGATGAGCGCGAGTGTTTAAAAACCTCCTGTGCCGTTTCCTCACTCGAAGCAACCGTGCCTGGAAACGAAACTAGTGCGATGCTCGTGCATCCACAGTCCTTCAAGGGCTCGAGATTCTTTGTAAGCAGCAGCAGTTGTCACTTTTGCTTTCACCATTCTTTGAACAGATTATTGATTGGCCTAACGTTAACCGTGTGCACGACGTCATCCTTTCATTATCGCGCACAGAATGTTTTTCATCAGCTTTCTTTTGCTTGCTATTATTTTTGTTAATATAGTTTAATAATCATTCTTTACAATAATATTGCTTTAATATGCTGTTGTATGCATAGTTAACTGGTGATCTGGGATCTTGAGCCAGAACAGACCACTGTGCATAGTTTTAGATGCATGAGAATATATATTTTAAAATATCAATTGTTTTGTTGAATAAAGTGTATGTATACAGCAGTATTTTGCTTGTTTTGACACATTATTAAAAATTGGGGCAAAGAAATAATTAGTTATTAAAAATATAATTAAAAAAATTGGTAAATCCTTATTGTGTTGAGCCCTGAAAAGTCCTGTGAAAGAAGACTAATTGCAATGCAACACTTTTTTTATGAAAGCACAAACCATTTGCTTGTGCTCATTGAGTAAGTTCATACACAAAAAAAAGCTAAATGAACGAGGAGGCAAGTGGAAAAAACACAAAATCTAAATTAAGTAATTTTAGCATGCCAAAGTCAAATTTATGCATATAAAATATATTTTTCCAACAACAAAATTGTGGCTAGTGAAAATGGCAAGTGGTTAGTAATGGTTGAAAACTACTAGCCACAGTGGCTGGTGATCAAAAATGTTAATTTCAAGCCCTGTGTGTACTACATATGTGCATGTACAGTTGAGGACAAAATAATTTGAATTATCTCTCAATTTTTTCCCCTCAAACTGCTGTTTAACAGATTTTTTTCAACAGATTTAAAAAAAAATATTAAAAACTCATTTATTTTGTCTTTGCTATGATGACAGGACATAATATTTTACTAGTTATTTTACAACATACTAGTCAGCCTAAAGTACTATTAAAAGCTTAACAAGGTTAATTATGTTCATCTGTTAAGTCATTGGACAACAGTGGTTTGTTCTGTAGCCAATTAATTAAAAATAGTTAAGTAATAATAAGTAAGTACAATTTATTTCAGTTTTCCTTGGTCTGTTAAACCTCACTTGGGAAATATTTGAAAAAGAATTACAATTTCACAGGAGGTCTAATAATTTTCTCTTCAACTCTGTATGTACATATGATCAGTATTTGTAGACCAAACAAAAATCTTTTTAGCTACATATTAATAGTTTTAAATATAATAGTATACAAATTAATATAATAGTTACAAATTTGATATAAGTTTGGCAGTTATTATGTGAATGCAATTTCAACTGAAAACGATCACATTAAACTGAAATACGTGGTGCTGCGTTCAAATAAAATCTGCACCCATACAAAATCTTTCTTGATCAGAATCAAACTTATTTCTGAAAGATAACATGACACTGAAGACTGGAGTGATGGTGCTGGAATCTTTAAATGTCAGGAATTAATACAATGTGTTTCTTTCATAATTTCTTTTTGTTGTAATCATATTTTTATAGATCATTTTATGTAAGTAAATTAGTTATTTTTGTTTTTAACTGTAATTTCTGCTAAATAAATGCTGCCTTGTTTAGCATAAGAGACTCGTTTTATACGTTACATTAAAAAAATCATACCAACCCCAAACTTTTACAGTAGTACTGTAGCATAAAAAGCACAATTTTGAACATGTAAAAATAGACTTCACCTATATACTCTAAAACTGCAGGTTAACTATGTTTTTTATATAATAGCTTTAACTGTTAAAAGCTATTAGTTACTAGTTAAAGTTATTAGTAACTAATAAAGTTGTAGTAACTAATAACCTTTCTGTTTTTGATTGTAATGCAATAAAGTTCTTTTGTAAATATACAAATAAACTTGAGTTGAATAATGTTACGAAAAAGCATTTAAACACAATCAGGGCTCAACAAAAAGGACTGCCCGATGGCCTGGGGCCAGTGTGAGAGAGGCTCGGGACAGTAGACAGGATTGTTACTGGCCCGATCGGGCCAGCGCTGCCTTGTCATTAAAGTTTGATTTTAAATTAATGCGACTATTTGTCAATTGTGTGCAAATACAGTCTTTTAATTTAGAAACAGTTTGTGCTTTTAAGCCTTTAAATGCTACCCTCTCTGTGATGTCGTGAATGCCATATTGCTTTCGGTTCCTCTTATCTGATGTTGTGAGCATGCTATTTTTTTCTCTAACCTGGTAACAACCAGTACAGCAAAGAGACGGCAACATGAAATTATGAGGATTAAAGAAAACATCTGTTTGTAACGTCTTGGAAGCAGACATTTACGTGGGTACAACACAATGAAAAAAATTGTGATATTTGCACAGTTTGAGGACCTTACGGTGGCACAGTGGGTAGCACAATCGCCTCACAGTAAGAAGGTTGCTGGGTCAGTTAGTGTTTCTGTGTGGAGTTTGCATGTTCTCCTCGTGTTGGTGTGGGTTTCCTCCGGGCGCTCTGGTTTCCCCCACAGTCCAAACACATGTGGTATAGGTAAATTGGGTAGGCTAAATTGGCTCTAGTGTATGTGTGTGAATGAGTGTGTATGGTGTTTCCCAGTGATGGGTTGCAGCTGGAAGGGCATCCGCTGTGTATAACACATGCTGGAAAAGTTGGCGGTTCATTCCACTGTGGCAACCACAGATTAATAAAGGGACTAAGCCGACAAGAAAATGAATGAATGAATGCACATTGATCTGCAATAAAATACCTGCTCATTTTCCATACTGCTCTTTTTGTTCGCATAAAACTTTGAATTTTGCTCACTGTACATGTATTAATATTTTTAAGTATTTAAATTCTAGATTCACAGATGTCATTTTTGACATATTGTTTAAAATATGTGGCTAAGAAGTAGCTATTCACTTTTTTTTATTTTTTTTGGTGGGGCCAGTGAAAATTTTGGCAGGGCAAGTAAAAATCTCAACCACTGGCCGGATCGGGCCAGTAAAAAAATCCTTAGCGTTGAACACTGACAATGTTTGAGAAGGTTTTTAATATTAACGTTTGTTTTGTCCAGGTCTGGGTTTTACTGGAATGGTGTTGCCCTGTTTCCAGACCCCCCTAAAGATGGCATATACTCCAACATGAGTCTCCCAGTGACCAAGGAAACTGTGGAGCTTTATGCGCAGACCATGGTGGACAACATCAGACTGAGGGCCAAATGGTTCAGAACCAGCCATGTTCTCTGGCCTTGGGTCAGTTCAGCTCCATCCTCCCACAAACTAAAACTTTGATATATACTTGCCGCATCATTAATTTAATACACAGTTACACTTCATTAAACATGTACACATAGACATCACCTATATGCTATACAGTTGCAGGTTATCTATGTCTGTATATAATAACTTATTTTTGATTGTAACTTTGACTTAATTTGTTTGTAATGCAGTAATGATGCAATCAGATGCTTAGAAACAATCATTGTAAAAAGCTTGAATTGAGTTAAATAGATACTTCTCTAAATATTCACTGACTATTATAACAGTGTGTTGGATTTACAGGGCTGTGACAAGCAGTTCTACAATGCATCCGTGCAGTTCTCAAATATGGATGTTTTAATGAGCTACATTAACGCACACAGCGACAAGTATGGAGTTACAGTTCAGTACGCCACGCTAAAGGATTATTTCCAGACACTGCACCAAACTAATCTGTCCTGGGACGTGAGAGGAAATGAGGACTTCCTTCCTTACTCAACAGGTTTATAATTATTATTGCTACATCTATAATTGTGCTTATCTGGATTATAAAATGGTGCTAATTGGGGTGTTACTCTCATTTTCCAGAGCCGTTTCAGGCATGGACCGGGTTCTACGGCTCCAGAAATGTGTTGAAAGGTGTAGCACGACGAGCCAGTTCACTTCTGTATGCGTCAGAGTCTCTCTTCACTAGATACCATATCAGCTATCCAGATGGTCCAGTTCAGAGAGAGTGGGCTCTAGGCAAACTCAAGGCCCTGAGATGGGCTGTCTCTGAGGTGCCTTGATTTAAATCTGTCTGTTTGAGCTACTGTAATTTCCCTTTTTTGGGGGGCAACTTTAGGCAATATGGTGTTTACAACTTAAAGGGGACCCAATATGCTAAAATCAGTTTTATAAGGGGTTAAACACAGTTGTGTGACAATAGTCTCTGAATATAACCAGCTTCTCACTATGTACATGTTATCAGGGCGGGAAAGGCCCCCACCACCACCACATTAGTGACTATCTCTACTCAGTAGCATAGCATATGATCCTAGTCTTATTTTTAAATCTGCCACTATGCTGACACACTGACATTTGTAGCTCCACCCTCTTTTGAAAAGAGCCTGAACTCATGTAATTTTTAATGCTACAGTGATCAAAATGGTACAATTAGCATCAAAGCCTAAAAGGTTTAGTTTCAAAGAGTTATAAAACATTATTTGTGGTGTATTTTAAGCTAAAACTTACAAACTCTAGTGACATCAGAGACTTATTTTACATCTTGTAAAAGGGGGCATAATAGGTCCCCTTTAAAGAGATATTTCACCAAAAAATGCAAAATTTACTCACCCTCAAAAAATGTATTTATTCATTTTAACACAATTTTTGAGAAACACTGCTAACTGGTAGCCACTGACATCCATAATAGGAGAATACTATGGAAGTCAATGGCTAATGGTTTCCAGTATTCCATAAAATATGGTCTTATGTTTTTATCTTCTGATAGGAACAAGAGAAAGTTATGACAAATGGAGGGTAAATGATATCTGAATTTTAATTTTTGGATGAACACCAAATAGATGTCAACAAAATACAAAAGTCATAGCAACATAATCGATTAAAGGAAACAGTTCACCTAAAACTGAAAATTTCCTACAAAGTTACTCACCATCATCTGAGGTGTAGCTGACGTTTTTACTCTAGTAGAAAAGAACAGAAGGATTTTGTTTTATAATGGAGGTCAGTGAGTGCCATCAGATATTCCAAAAAACATATTCCAAACATATAATAACCTCTACCAGCAGCTCCAAATGAGCTCTTATGAAGCGAAATCATGGCTCACTGCAACAAACCGAACATTATTTACATGTTATTCACAGCTTGGCCAAATGAATCTTAACATTTATACTGAAGTATGCACTAACACTGTCTCGATTAATGAATTCATAGTCACAAAATCACATGAGAGCTTATGCAGTTGGGTTTGTCTATCAAAGATAGTGGGCTCACCTGTGAATATATCATTATGCAATCGTTATGCTTCATAACACCTTAGTTTGTCGTCAGAAGTTGCTGTTAGTTATTATGATGGGGGTTTTTTTATCACAAAGTGATGCCACTCGCTGACTTCCATTATATGGAGACCAGAGGGCAACATTTGCAGCTAAAAACTCTTCTTTACTTTTCTACTGAAGAAAAAAGTCACCTGCATTTCAGATGGACTGAGGATGAGTAAATTAACTGGAAAATTTCATTTTGTTTATTGATCTATTTAGTTGCTATGCCTGTTTGGTACTAAATTCCAAATTAAAAGTAACCCTGCTATAAGATCACGTGTTGGTTGTGTATCACAATACATGTTTGACTAGGTCTGATTATTGGATCTGATTTTTGCCAGGTTCAGCATCACGACGGCATCACAGGGACCGAATCTCCCAAAGTGGCTGATATGTACATGGAGCATCTCTTGCAAGGCATGATGGGAGCTGAGGAACTATTGGCGGCCATTTTCTTGCTTCCACAGACTCTTTCCAATGACATCCATGACCAGCTCAAGACCAGACCCACCACAACCAAGACTGGTATGTTTCTGTTTTGAGATTTACTAAATCAGGGGATTCTAATACAGTGTTAAGCTCTAACTGAATCTTCTGGATGTTTGTTGTAATCCTAAAAACCTTGATTTGCTGGTTCAGATGTGTTAAATTGGGGTTTGCTAAACTATATTGCTACAATGGCTTCTAGGTGCAGGACTGGATAACGCTGATACGAATCATTCTTTTAGCACATATGGATATGTGCTCAGTCCGGCTCTTCCTTTTGCTGTTAATTGACCAGTAATATGTGTAATTGATCTGTTTAATAATTGTTTTAAAGCATATATAACATTAAAAACTAAAAACTATAAAAGTAATTACATCTAATTGATAAAAAGATACATGTTAAATTAAATTGCACTTTATATAAAATTAAAGCTGAAAAACTGTTAAAACTACTAGCTCTCCTGTTAATTAAAAAAGATATATATTCATGCTGTTTAACAGAGCTGGACCATTTCCACAGTATTTCATATAATGTTTTATTATAGTATTAAGCATATTTTCTCAAATAGTATTACTCTTACATCTGAAACATGTCAGAGATCATACACCTGACAAATATGACACTCACAAATATAAGAACACATACTGTACATCCGCTTTCCCTTTTAGCAATATGTGCTTGCCTCTATGTGTGCATGTAAACATGTTATACATAAGAATAAAAATAAAAAATTAGATAAAGGTTAAAAAAATTATTAGCTTCAAAACCAATCAACTCCAGAGAAAGAAACTATGCTAATCTACTAAAAACTGCTCAGGTCTATGAGATGTTGTGTAATTGCTTAAATATTCCCAAAAAGAAATAAATAGTTCCATTTTCTGCTTTACAAATGCGATCCTTGTTCCATTTTCTAAATTTCTATTGTAATTTCCATCTATAAATTTAGGTTAGGACTTTCTTGTGAGAACCATTTTTTGGTAGTACTTGTTTTGACAGCCACCGGAAATTCAATAAATATTTATCCATATATTTAACCATTCCTCCAGAATTAATTATATTTTCATGGTTTGTTAGCCATCACTAGTAGTCATCAGTAATAATATAATGTGAAGTAAGAGTTTTTCAAAGCTCATAATGTCTAATTCAAGCTTTTTTTGTCGTTTTAGACTTTGAAAATGTTCCTGAACAGCATGTCATCGTGTATAACCCCCTTGCCTGGAATATTTCAACATATGTTAATGTTTCTGTTCAATATGCAATGGCAGTAGTGCTTGACGATGATGGAAAGGCAGTACCTGCACAGGTAGCCAACAATAACTACTCAAAATAACTAATAACTAACTAACTAAACAAATAAACAATTTTATCCATTCTTTTTTTATATATATTCACATTTATTTGCATATCTTAATCTCAAAACATAATCATTCTCTGCAGATCCAGCCATCAATGGAGTCCTCCACTGACTACGATCTGTTTTTCGTTGTTGAACTGGGTGGACTGCAGTACAGAAAGTACACTGTACAGTTCCCTCAATCCCCCTGTGACACCGGCTTTGCCTGTGGGGCAACTCATGTGGCTAAAGTAGTGAAATTTAATAAGACAAATGTGAGCCAGAGGAAGAGGACTGGTAGAAAGTTGTTACCAGTCCTGAACGAGTGCTATAAACTGATGTTTGACCAAGAGACCAACCTTCTGCACAGCATCACAGATCGGAAAGTTATCCTTCAATAAGTCACGCATGTACAAATTACTCAAAGGTTTTGTTCAATCGAACATTTCAAATTGAATTTTGGGGCTTATCTGTGCATTACAGGTCAAAAAAGATGAGAGTTCGTGTTCAGCAGGACTTTTGGGAGTATAAGGCCAATGGGGACGTCCAGTCTGGGCCGATTTCAGACAACTACATCTTTACTGCCAACGGCTCAGCTGTTCCTGCTTATAAATCTGTGGCCATGGAGATCGTGCCAGGGAAGGTCGTCTCAGAGATACGTCAGTATTTCTACAGGTAATTGGAAAGATAAAGTCTGCTTTGATATCCTGAATCAATCTATTGTTTGGACTCTGTCGGTGCAGTGTTAATGGTCTTAAAGGACTCCTATTTTACCCCTTTTGCAAGATATAAGATAAGTCTTTGGTGGATCCAGAATGTGTCTGTAAAGTTTCAGCTCCGAATACCCATCAGATTATTTATTATACAATGCAGAATAGGCCTATTTTGAGCTCAAATCAAATGGTAGCTTTGTTTTTGTGAGCTGGTTCTCCTCGCCCTCTGTTGCCACTGTTGCCTGCTTCTCCTGACTTCCATCAGATAAACAGAAGTCAGTGACGGAGCTCCAGCTCTAAAGTCATCCAGCTCATTAATCAAAAATAGCCAATAAGTTTATTTGATGTATTTGTGGTGGAGTTTATTCGAGCTTTTCTGAAATGAGGAGTCACATACAAATACTGTTGCAAAACTTTATACAGTTTTTGCTCTCATATGTTGTTGCTCATGCACTGTTTTAAAGATGTTTTAAAACTTATTCTTAAGGTGCAGATGATCACAGACAGTTGGAACAGATCTTCTGATCTCAGTGTCTTTGGAAATCTTGTTCTGTGGACATACTTTGACTTGTTAATATGGAGACATGTTAATACGCGCCTGTCAATCAATTTGGTGGGTGGGAAAACTGCACTCTTATGTTACGTTGCGGTGGGCCTCAAAATCATTCATTCATTAATTTTCCTGTTTGCTTAGTCCCTTTATTAATCCACAGCGGAATGAACTGCCAATTTATCCAGCATGTGTTTTTACGCAGCGGATGCCCTTCTAGCCGCAACCCATCACTGGGAAACCACACACACTAGGGACAATTTAGCTTACCCAATTCATCTATAGTGCATGTCTTTGGAATTTGTGGGGGAAACCGGAGCACCCGGTGGAAACTCATGCCAACATGGGGAGAACATGCAAACTCCACACAGAAATGCTAAGTGATCCAGCCAAGGCTCGAACCAGCAAACTTCTTGCTGTCAGGCGATTGTGCTACCCACTGCGCCACTGTGAGGCCCTATTGTTTATATCACTCAAATATGACAGTAGACACACTTTACCTACACACAGTTCTGTCCAAACAGCGTACAACAGTTGATTTTGCACCATAGGTGCCCTTTAAGAGTGTGTAAATAACTAAAAAAAACTATTTACAGTATTTGATTACACTATTACAGTAACAATGTGTAGTATTTATTTTAAAATCTATACTATTTTGTCTAAATACACAAACAAAATGTAAATGAAGTAAAGTGATCATTACATTTTTGAGTGTATATTTAATGTTAACATGTCCTTTACTTGTGGTCAATATACTTAAACTATTGGTTGGATTATACTATAGCAGGATATATATCATAAAAAATTACTTATTGCAATTTGAGACTTTTGTGCACTCATATTTGCTGCTGATTCCATTTCATTAGTCCTTTAAACATAACACACAAGTAGTGCATATAGTATTAGCTCTCGGTGTGAGTGTGATTGCTGTCTCTGCAGGGAGGAAGAAGACACAAACCACACTTACTCTGTGGTGACCAGAGTGCCGGTGGGGTTCAAGGATCACCTGTCCTGCTTCAGACTGGAGCAAAGCTATAAAGTGGGCCCTCTAGAGGTGAACAGAGAGACCGTGTTCAGAACCCGCACCAGTCTGCAGAATAACAGAACACTGTTTTCTGACAACAACGGCTATCAGATGATGAAAAGGACCTATAAGGCCTATGCCAACAACACAGTGGCCCGGGTAAAGATGCTTCACACCTAAAATCCATACCAGTTTTTTCAGATATGAAAGGAAATGGCGATACTCACATTTCTTTAGCATATTTTACTCATTTAAAACTTTTCAGAGCATGAAAAGCTGTTTCCTGTAATGCAAAATGACCTCAGATCACTTGGTTTTCATTTTAAACTTGTTACATCACTATTAAAGCAATAGTTTACAAAAATAGTTAATTCCCATCATCATCATCATTTACTCATCCTTTACTTGTTCCAAACCTTCAGTTTCTTTATTCTGTTGAACAATTTTTTAAATGTTGGAAACGAACCATTGACATCTGTAGTATTTGTTTTTCTTACTATGGAAGTCAATGGTTTTAGGCTTTATTTGAGGTTTTTAGGCTTCATTAAAAATAACTTATTTTGTGTTTATCAGATTAAAGAAACTCATAAATGTTTAGAACCAACATCACTTTAATTTTGTTTACAACAGGGTTCATACAGGTGCTGGAAATCCTTGAAAGTTCTTGAATATTAATATAGCGTTTTCAAGACGTGAAATCTGCTTAGAATTATGGTTTAAGTGCTATTGTAAAGCAAATATAAAGTGTATAAATTTTGGATTGTGTAATTATAAACAAACTGAACAATATTAAGATTAAGATTGATATAAAGATTATTGATTGGACATAAAGATTATTAAGTCATTAAGATTAACATTGTTTGGAATTGGTGAAATGTTCTTGTGGAAATTGGAAAAGATCACAACACATATATACAGTAGTCAACAGTACTGTACAGAAGTCAGCAGTTGACTGCTGTATACAGTAGTCAACATTTAAAGTGCATCAAAAACGTCTTTCAAAATTGTCCTAAAGACACCTTTTCCAAAATGTTTGATTAAACTATTGCCCTGAGTCGACCATGATGACAACAACATTTAGCATTACTACTAAAGACTACAACTTAAGCTAATCCTCGCCTGATGCTATTGCAGTTTGTTCTGTCTCTTAGACAGGAGGTTAATTCTGTGTAAATGGAAACCAAACATTTAAACAAAGTATTAAAGATGTTTTGCTTTACATACAACTAGAAAAACTTAGATGTTTTATGACGGGGTCAAATACTGGCAGAGATTCTTTATTTAAAGGAAACCTTTTCTAACCTTTGTGGAGAACATTCCTGCCAAAGAATTGTACTGAATGTACCTTTCTTTCCTTTTCTTTCCTTTCCTTTCCTTTTCCTTTTCTTTTCCTTTTCTTTCTTTCTTTCTTTCTTTCTTTCTTTCTTTCTTTCTTTCTCTTTCCTTTCCTTTCCTTTCCTTTCCTTTCTTTCTTTCTTTCGTTTTTTTTTTTTTTCTTTTCTGTTTCTTTTTTTTTTTTTTTTTTTTTTTTGCTATGTTCAAAAAAATTAAAAAGAGAAGAAAATATCCTAAAACAAGAATGGGTGTTCAATAGTTTTATGACAACTTTGATGAAAGGTTTTGATCCACTTCAAATGTTGACTACCGTATATGTAACACACTCTCATCTGTTGTGTTTGCATGCTTAGAATTACTACCCAATGGTGCGAGTGGCCTACATGGAAGATGAATCCAGCAGAGTGGTGTTTCTCAGTGAAAGAGCTCATGGAGTGGCCAGTCTGAGTCAGGGTCAGCTAGAAGTGAGTGTCATTTTCACAGTTGAAGTCAATATTAATTAGCCCTCCTGTGATTTATTTTATTTTATTTTATTTAGTTTGATTTCTTTTTTTTTTTCTTTCTTTTTTAAATATTTCCCAAATAATGTTTATTTTATAGCAAGGATTTTTTTCCCAGTATTTACTATAATATTTTTTTTCTTCTGGAGAAAGTTATTTGTTTTATTTTTGCTAGACTAAACGTAGTTTTTAAAACCATTTAAATGTCAATATTATTAGGCCCCTTAAGCATTTTTTTTTCTCGATTGTCTACAGAACAAACTATAATGCTTAGAAATGTGTAAAAATAAATAAAAATTTATGTTAAACGTAAATTGAGGAAAAAATGCACAGGGGGGCTAATAATTCAGGAGGTTTAATAATTCTAACTTCAAATGTATATGATACTGTTGTGCCAGTCTTTTAGGTGTTACTCAATCGGTTGTATTCTGTATCAGGTGATGCTTCATAGGCGGCTTTGGAACAACCAGGAGTGGAATCTGGGTTATAACCTGACTCTCAATGACTCGTCTGTGGTGCGGCCTGTACTTTGGATGATGCTGGGATCTCCTGAAACATTGTCATCCATCTATCAGCAGGAGGCAGTGGAGCTGCAGCACAGACCAGTGGTTATGGCCATTGACCAGCCCCGTAAGATTGCAGACACCCAAATGATCATTCCAGTCAAACCACAATCACATGAATTAAAGTGGGTAACACGCCAACACGGGGAGAACATGCAAACTCCACACAAAAATGCCGACTGACCCAGCCGAGGCTCGAACCAGTGACCTTCTTGCTGTGCTACCCACTTCGCCACTGTGAGGCCCTCATTGGTTTCATGTCAGGTGAATTCAGACACATGGACAGAAATTCCCCAGCATGTTCCTCCAACCACAGCTTGACCGTTCTGGCAGTCTATTCATTAGATTTTCCCTCTCTGTACAGTCTGCATTATAACAAATATGAACATTTAATCACAAATTGGACGTAAGCACACTTAAGCAGTTATCTAACTAAAGTTTGCTTAACACTAACAACAAAATAATTATTTTACATATCATTTGTGTGCTTGAGATTGTTGTGTACTGTTATAGAAACAAAGAAGTGTATATATTTCTCCACACACAGAGAAGCCATTGAATCAGAGAGAGACATTTAGGGGGCCATCTGTTCATCCGGTTGTGCTTCCTCAGAACCTCCACATGCAGAGCCTCAGCATCCCAGGCTGGAACTACAGTCCTGAATACAGCTCAGGTCAGCCACGGTATACAGTAACACTGTGACACTGCTGATAATTTGATGTAAATTTGTCATTTCATTTGTTGGATGCCAGGAAGAATAGCAAACATGCAGACACTATCAGTACAATATGTGAATCGGGGATTGTATTATTAAGTGCACAATCTAAATTCAGCTTATAGATTCTGATTATTTAAAAAAAAAATTATATTTTGTTGGCGAAGGTGGAGATGGAAAGTCAGAGATCAACTTTGATCGTATTCTTTTGAGGATCACACACCTGTACGAAGAAGGAGAAGACCCAGTGCTGTCACAGCCCACCACTGTTAACCTAAAGGTACTTCACATCTGTTCATTTTTAGGCGTAGGCATATTAGCAATACCCTGGGTTCCCACACTTTTTGAATGTACAGTTGAAGTCAGAATTATTAGCCCCCGCTTTGAATTTTTGTTCTTTTTTAAATATTTCCCAAATTATGTTTAAGAGCAAGGAAATTTTCACAGTAGGTCTGATAATATTTTTTTCTTCTGGAGGAAGTCTTATTTGTTTGATTTCAGGTAGAATAAAAGCAGTTTTTAATTTTTTAAAAACATTTTAAGGTCAATATTTTTAGTCCCTTTAAGCTATTTTTTTAATAGTCTACAGAACAAACCATCATTATACACTAACTTGCCTAATTACCCTAACCTGCCTAGTTAACCTAATTAACCTACAGTAGTTGAGCCTTTATAGAAGTGTCTTGAAAAATATCTAGTAAAATATTATTTACCCTCATCATGACAGATAAAATAAATCAATTATTAGAGATGTGTTATTAAAACTATTACATTTAGAAATGTGTTGGAAAAATCTTCTCCTCATTAAATAGAAATTGGGGGAAAAAAATAAACAGGGGGGCTAATAATTCTGACTTCAACTGTACATGAAAGGCATATGGAGTCAAGGCCTGAGAAGCACATAAAAACAAACGTAGGTCCTTGAAAGCGCTTGGGTTAAATTTGAAATTAAATGATGTTATTTCAGCTAAAAATGATAAATTCTGCATTTAAAAATCTTCCATTTTGTACAAGAACTATGACAAATAATGCACATTTTATCAATGTTTCAGAAACCACCTTTGAATATTACCAGTGTTGAATTCAGCACATTTTATTAAAGTTCTTTAAACATGACGCATGAAAATGACACATTCAAATCATTATCGTTACTCTGACATTTGAATGTAAATATTAAGTTAAATGTTAATTACAGTAAGGAGTTTCATGGTGCCACATATGCTGGGGGAATTAAGAAAGATAAAAAGTCCTTGAAAGTTGTTGAATCTGCTGTTCATGAAAGAGTGGGAACCCTGATTACCGTTTTGTCCAGTTATGTTTCAAGTTAAAAAACAAGATATTTTTATTATAATATGAGAGCATGAAATTGCTGTGTAAGCATCTGTGTTTCCGTTCATTCTTCAAAAAAGGAAGTTATGCAGGGCATAGGGCAAGTGTCAAAGGTTCAGGAATGCTCTCTCACTGGAACCTGGAATATATCAGACCTCCAGAGGTGGAACTGGAAAACGAATGAAACCATGCAAAAAACAGGTGATATTTCTAAAATCACACTTCTGTTTAAGGATAGTTCACATAAAAATGAACATTCTGTTATTAATGACTCACCCATGTCTTATTCCAATCCCCTGAGACCATTGTGTATCTTCGGAAAACAAATGAAGATATTTTGGGTGAAATCTGAGAGCTCCCTTATCCTCCATAGACCGCATCAAAATTATCTCCTAAACAGACCATGTCTTCAAAGGTTCAATCTGAATGTTATGAAGCGACAGGAATACTTTTGTGTGCACATAAAACAAAAAAGTGACTTTATTGAAGTTTCTTCTCATCAGTGTCAGTGTTCATGAGCTCTGTGCACTTAAGTATACACTGGATTCCCACATTACTTCCTCTGTTTGAAACATTGACTGTCAACGCTGTCATGAAAACTGACAGAGTGATGAAGAAACTGTTAAATAAAATCTTTATTTTTGGTTTATGTGCGCACAAAAGTATTGCCATAGCTTGATAATATTCAAGTTGAACCATATGATCTGCTTTGAAAAAGTTTTTAACACCTTTCTGGACTTTGAACAAGTCAGGAATAGGCATGGGCCGGTTTAAGATTCTGACGGTATGATAACCTTGGATAAAAATGTCATGACGGTGTTGTGATTACTGATCTAAAATATATTCTATTTTTAAATGTCAGGGAAAAACAACAACAACTTGTTTCCCTATTGAACACAATATATTTTATTTTTATTAAAAAAAATAAGATTTTTGGAACAGCAAATGTCAGGCTAAGTAATTAAAATGAATAATTGATTTTTGCTGTTTTCATTCGTTTCAAAAACACTTATTTCTTAACATCTTTGGATATCTTTCTTCTTTGTGGATATGAAGTAAGACCTCTGCACTGTTCAGCTCTATAGCATGCTTGGATGTTTGTTTAAAAGCGATTTGTTTTTCAGATGTTGCCAAATTGTGGCCTGACAAATAGCTTTTGATGTGGAGAGACTGTTGGCCTAAAACTAAATAAAATATTATAAAACGCATAAAAAACTTAAATACCGTAGGAATGTTATAACAAAAAATATTGGCAGTTTTAAAACCTTGACTTTTCCAAACCACAGTATACTTTGAAAGCGGTTATTGTGCCGTGCCTAGTCGGGAACCTTGGATGGAGAATGAGGAAGCTCTCAGATTTCATCTATAAATATGTTCGTTTGCATATAGACATAAAGTTGAGTATCAATAACATCATTTTCATTTCTGGGTGAACTAACCCTTTAAGAAAAAACATTTTGATTGATAAATCTGGTAAGGAATTTTATGTACATGAAATAAGTATGATGAAAGATGTCATTGTGTTTGTTTTTGCTCTTTTTACAGATAAAAGTGGCTTTAGTCGAGTTACCCAAGACTTCAGTGTGACCATTTCCCCAAAAGAAATCAGAACCTTCTTCATCTACTTTTAATAGACAGTCTGGCAGCAGCCAGTGGTTATCTTCTGTGAAGATTCATTTCTGAAAATATTCCTGAATTGTCACAAAATTGATCATCTGAGCATCTATTCTTAACATTTTACAAAACTCTCTGGCTAAACATTTAAATAAAATATAAAAAATGTAAATATTAACTCATTTTCTTTATTTTATTTAGTTTGATCTTCAGGCAAATAACGTTTAAAGGTTGCATATAATGAAGAACTGGTTCCAGAATCACACCAAGATTCTTGACCTTCTTTTTTGTTGTTTGACCCTTAGAGCCAAGGTACGCATTTACCTTGAGAACCTCATCGCTGTTCTCAAATGCAATGACTTCAGTTTTCTCTTTGTTTAACTGAAGAAAGTTTTGGCTCTCATCAATCATTAATGCATTGGCAGAGGGTGTCAATGGGGCTGTAGTCATTAGGCAGTAAGGCTATGTAGATCTGAGTGTCATCAGCATAGCTGTGGTAGGAGATTTGGTTCTTTCTCATTATTTGGCTCAGTGGGAGCATATAAAGGTTAAACCGGAGGTGCCATATTAAAGGGCACATATGATGCAAAATCAACTTTTGGAGGCTGTTTGGACAGAACTGTGTGTAGGTATAGTCTGCGCACAGTCATATTGGAGTGATATTAACACAAATGTCTTTTTTTCCCCCCTGACATTAAAATAGGATCCAAATCCCAGTGATTTTGTGGCCCAACATAAAGTGACATAGGAGTGGAGTTTTCCCTGTCCACCGATTGATTTATAGAATCCTATTAACATGTCTTGGTAGTGACGCATATAACATGTCCACAGAACAGGATTTGCAAAGAAACTGTGATTAGAAGATCTGTTCCAACTCTCTGTCATCATCTGCACCTCAAGAAAAAGTATCTAAAACTTTAAAACTGCATGTTTGTAATTCCCTGTTTTCTGTAAAACCAAAAAGGAAATTGAGGGTTTGTGACTTCAAATGACACAGATCACATCACTAGTTAAAATTGCTTATTATTCTGGATTTGAACATCCTTCGATACATTTGGAATCATGGAAGTACATACAGTAATTCAATTACATATTGTGCCTTTAAATCAAAATCTTTGGTACAATTTAGAGGAAATCCTCCTCTGGCCTACTAAAGGCTACTAAATTGTAGACCAGGGGTGTCCAAACTTGGTCCTGGAGGGCCGGTGTCCTGCAAAGTTTAGTTCCAACCGCAATCAGACACACCTGGGCTATCTAATCAAGCTCTTAGTAGGCTTTCTGGAAACATCCTTGCAGGTGTGTTGAGTCAAGTTGGAGCTAAAATCTGCAGGACACCGGCCCTCCAGGACCGAGTGTGGACATGCCTGTTGTAGACCTAAATCAAAAGTTTACAATTTGTAAGTATACTAACATCTTAAAACTGTATTAAGATAGCTACATTTTTTTAAAAAAAATTACAAAAACTTGTATTAGTTTGTTATGTTCTGCAACACTGTTTAAGATTCATACTGGCGATACATGACTTGTGTTAGTGATATATTTGACTGGTATAAAGTATTAAGTATAAAATATACACACGCTCTCATTCAGTCTGGAGCTGCAGGTGGCGCCATAACAATAACAGGCTGAAAAAGACAATGAAGAGCACCATGTTATTATTATGCGCATCATTAACATTGCTTGCCAGCATCTCCAGATTTACGGAATGAGCTTTTCTTACCACATTAGACCTGGGAGAGCAGCATGGAATCACCTTGCAGCAGTATGCAGCCAATGTAAGAGCCAGAACTATCTGAACCATCTCTAAAAGCTCCTCTAATAAAACCAATTGAACGAACAGCTTCTGTGAGTAGAGAACACAATTAAAAAGCAATACAAAACATCACTTGGGAAACATTAGAAAAAATAATTCAAATTTCTGAGGAGGGCGAATAATTTTGCCTTCAACTGTAAATGAAGAATGCAGTGATCTGCATACAATGCCAAATAAAACTCTTTAAAGTGGTCGACTCACCTCTGTATGTAGACATGTGCTGTTGCTAGGTATGTGTTCATAGTAATTTTCATAGTATTTCCAGCAGCCACCAGGGTGAAAATGTTGGTCATTAAGTGTGATGATAACACAGACAAAATATGCCACAGATGTGACAACTTGCATCCCCAAACAAGCCTTGAGCTGTTAGGAAATAAAATGACAGCGATACAGAAATGCATATTAATTAAGTGTATTTGTAGTTTAGGCATATAATGATAAAATAATGTTGTTTTTGGCAGTTTCTTTGTTTTTGCAGTGTGTCCAGACGTACTGTTGGTAGGTGGAGATTCTGAGCTGCAATCGCCACACTGCCAGCAATTATGCCCTGTTGAAGACAAAAGACATTACATATCTTTTTCAAAATTGGTCTCAGATGACGTCTGAAATTGGAGTGTGAGCCAGGCTTATTATTACTGAAGATTCAAAGAGAATCTAAACTTGATTAAAATGGCAAGTTATATAGTGCATTATGAAAATGCATGACAGTTCTGCTTTTAGGATGTCTGAAATGGTAAAAATTTACTCAAAAGCATAACGTGGATATGTTTTGCCTTTAGGAACGCTAAATTATTGAAAAAGTGTATTATTTTGAGAAATAAACAAAACATTATCTGTATTGTTAAAAGTGGAGCAAAATCGATGTAAAGTATTAAATAAACTAATGGTATTGTCCATAAAACGGTATTGCCCATGCCTAACTTATTTTTTAAAAGTTGACCTGTTCCGTCAGTCCCTATTCAATGCAATAACGTTAACTGGAGATTTTCCAACAGTTCTTGTTTTGTGGTCCAAAAACACAGCACATGACGCTAGAACAACATGAAGGTGAGAGTAAAGGATAACCTGGTTTAATTTTTTTTTGAGTGAACTAGCCCTTTAAATTAGGTTGTTTATCTGCAGGATGAATTTTAAGATATGTTCTAACTCCATATTTATTTATTTTTACAGTATAAATAATAATAAATGGATACTCACAATACTGGATAACAGAGTACTTATGTTTGTAGCCCATTCAGCTTCAAGATAAAATGAAATTCTCCAACCAATAAAGAAAACCGCAATCGCGATCTCCGCAATCTGTGGAAAACAACAACAACGTCCTCACCATGTTTTGAGACCACAGTGTACTGTACATTGTTACCAACTTCGTGTGTACCCCTAAAATCTTGGGTTCTCCCTCCAGGTATTTGTATTTCTGACGGGGGTTCTTCTGGAAAGAAACTTCCACTAATGTTCCCGCCTCGGCTGAGTCGCTGGGGCTCCGAGCTGCAGCTCCCGCCGACACCTCCGCCTCAGCCTCGGGTTCAGCTGCTGCTTTCAAGCATCAACACAAGTCTCTGGGTCACTCTCGACTGGTACACATAATCATTTTTAATACACTCGATACATATTAGACATCTTACTTATCATTTTCTTTTGCTGGTTCGTAAAGTTTCCTTACAAAGCAAATTCTGGATCCGTGAATAGGGCTCTTGTGTTGTGGGGATTTGGGAATGTTTCCGCCCCCACTCCCAGCTGGATTATGAGGAGTTAATGCACTTTTTGGACAATACAGATGATAACACTGGACATAAACCAGATGGGGCATGTCCGCACTTTGACTTTATATGAACTGCGTTACAAGCATAAACAACAATACAGAATATGTAGCCTATATCGACAACGAATACATATTCAGTTCCTTTCTTAATTTTGGTAAATATTAAGGTCCACTGTTGTTTTCCTTCTTTGCTTTATTAGGGGTTTCAAATATCATCTACAGTGGCATTATACACAGTTTGAGCTTAAAGGGATAGGAAAAAAATCCCCAAAGCAGACCATGTCTTCAATGGTTCATTCTGAATGTTATGAAGCTACGAGAATACTTTTGTGTGCAAAACAAAATAGTGACTTTATTGAAGCTTCTTCTCAGTGTCAGTATAGGGTGCATGTTCACAAGCTCTGTGATGTACCAGATTTTTTTTTAAACAAAGCTTAGCTGCATCCAATGTAATGCATCAGCAGTGTGACTAAGCGAGACACACATAAAGAACAGCGCTGCCATGAACTCTGACAGCAAAGCGATACTGTTAAATAAAATCATTATTTTTTTTGTTTATGTCCACACAAAACTATTCTCGCAGCTTGATAATTTTCCAATTGAACCATAAGGTCTGCTTTGAGGATGGTTTTGGTACCTTTCTGGACTTCTCTGGAACCTTGCTTTCATGGAGGATGAGGGAGCTCTCAGATTTCATCTAAAATATCTTAACTTGTGTTGTGAAGATGAACGAAGGTCTCGGGTGTTTGGAATGACATAGGGTAAGCGATCAAAAACATCATTTTCGTTTTTGGGTGAACTAACACTGTAAGAACAAACATTTTGATAGCTAAATCTGCTGAGGAATTTTATTTCTATAGAATAAGTATGAAGACAAATGTAATTGTTTTTGCTCTTTTTACGGATTAAATCAGTTTTAGTCGAGTTACCCTAGACTTCAGTGTGACCATTTCCCAGAAGAACCTTCTTTATCTACTTTCAATAGACAGTCTTGCAGCAGCCAGTTATCTTCTGTGAAGATTAATTTCTGAAAATATTCCTGAATTGTCACAAAATTGATCATTTGAGCATCTATTCTTAACATTTTACAAAACTCTATTGCTAAACATTTAAATATAATATATTGACTAATTTCTTTCTTTTGCATATCCAAATATTGTGTGTTTCTGTTTAATTTTATCTCACATTATGGTTGTGATCTTTGTAAATGGAAAAAATGGCATTTTTAAACCTGCATATTTATTTTAGACAGTGCAATACCATTTTTTTAACTGAAGTAAATTGAAGAAATTAATACTGGGTGAATAACCCTGATTTTCAGTCACAACAAATGAAATGAATGAAATATATATATTGAGCAACTGTTAAAAACGGATCCAGCTACAACATTGTTTAAAAACCCTCCCCTTTGTGTTATACAATAAATGTCAACATTGTTATTTAGTTTGATCTTCATAACATGTTTGATGGTTGCATAGAATAAAGAGCTGCATAAACCTAAAGGCATAGCTGAATAATAAGTTCAGTACATTAAAATGACAAGCCTCAAACATCATAGTGTCTTTGTTCTCGTGTAATTCATGTGAGTGCAAAATCCCAGTGAATAACAGTATAAAATAAAGGCTGTGACGATCCACACTGGATCATTAATACACACGCACTATGCTACATTTTTAAAACTATGTATATTTGTAATAAAGAGAACACAGTAAAATTCCCTGTTTTCTGTAAAACCAAAAAGGAAATTGAGGGATTGTGACGTCAAAGGAGACAGATACTTTCACTAGTTAAAATTGCTTATTTTTCTGGATTTGAACATTCTTTTACATTTGGGATAATGTAAGTACGTCAGTAAGTCAGCAAAATATACAACACTGTTGTAGTGGTTTTTTATTATTATTTTAACGAAAAGAAACGTACATATTGTGCCTTTAATTCAAGATCTTTGGTACAATTCAGAGGAAATCCTCCTCTGGCCTACTAAAGGCTACTAAATTGTAACAACACTAAATCAAAAGTTTACAATTTGTAAGCAAGCATATTAAAACTGTATTAAAATAGCTACATTAAAAAACGGGTACAAAATCATGTATTAGTATGTTTTGTCCTGTAACACTGTTTAAGATTCACACTGGCAATACATGACTTGTGTTAGTGATATATTTGACTGTGGTATAAAGTATTAAGTGTAAAATATACACACTCCCGCATTCATTCTGGAGCTGCAGGTGGCGCCATAACAATAACAGGCTGAAAAAGACGATGAAGAGCACCATGTTATTATTATGTGCATCATTAACATTGCTTGCCAGCATCTCCAGATTTACGGAATGAGCTTTTCTTACCACATTAGACCTGGGAGAGCAGCATGGAATCACCTTACAGCAGTATGCAGCCAATGTAAGAGCCAGAACTATCTGAACCGTTTCCAAAAGCTCATCTAACAAAATCAGTTGATTGAACAGCTTCTGTGAGTAGAGAACACAATTAAAAAGCAATACAAAACATCACTTGGGAAACATTTGAAAAAATAATTCAAATTTCTGAGGAGGGCGAATAATTTTGCCTTCAACTGTACATGAAGAATGCAGTGAACTGCATACAATGCCAAATAAAACTCTTTAAAGTGGTCGACTCACCTCTGTATGTAAACATGTGCCGTTGCTAGGTTGTTCATGGTAATGTTCATAGTAATTCCAGCAGGCACCAGGGTGAAAATGTTGGTCATTAAGTGTGATGATAACACAGACAAAATATGCCACAGATGTGACAACTTGCATCCCCAAACAAGCCTTGAGCTGTTAGGAAATAAAATGACAGCGATACAGAAATGCTTATTAATTAAGCATATTTGTAGTTCAGGCATATAATGATAAAATAATGATGTTTTTTGGAAATTTCTTTGTTTTTGCAGTGTGTCCAGACATACTGTTGGTAGGTGGAGATTCTGAGCTGCTATCGCCACGCTGCCAGCAATTATGGCCTGTTGAAGACAAAAAGTGTTACATATTGTTTTCAAGATGAAAATTAGAGCGTGGACCAGGCTTATTACTGAAAAGTCAGGCAAAACTATTTAAAACTTGAATAAAGTACCAAGATATATAGTGTATTATGAAAATGCATGGGTGACACGGTGGCTCACTGGTTAGCACTGTCGCCTCACAGCAAGAATGTCACTGGTTTGAGTCACGGCTGGGCCAGCTGGCATTTCTGTGTGGAGTTTGCATGTTCTCCCTGTGTATGTGAGGTTTCCTCCGGGTGCTCCAGTTTCCCCCACAGTCCAAAGATGTGGTATAGGTGAATTGAATAAACTAAATTGGCCATAATGTATGTGTGTGTGCGCGCATGTGAGTGTTTATGGGTATTTCCCAGTACTGGGTTGCAGCTGGAAGGGCATCTGCTATGTAAAACATATGCTGGATAAGTTAGCGGTTGATTTTGCTCGGGAGACCCCTGATGAATAAAGGGAGTAAGCCAAAGGAAAATGAATGAAGGGAAGTTTGAAATGAAATGTTTTGCCTTTAGGAATGATGCAAAACTGTATATTATTTTGAGAAATAAAATACAACATAAAAATATAATCTGAATTTTAAAAATTGTAATAAAATAAATGTAGCGTAAACAATTGCTAGGCCTATTGTCCATAAAAATAGTATGGCCCATCTCTAACGTCTTTTTTAAAAAGCTAGTCCCGTTCAGTCCCTTGATTCGTCAATCGACGGTAACATTACCACAACTGGAGATTCTCTAACAAAATTAGATTTTTTTGTCCGAAAAACATGACATTATAACAACATGAAGGTGAGAGTAAGCTAATTTAAATGATAACCTGGTTTGTTTTAGTGAATTTTAATTTAGTGAACTAACGTTAGCCACAGTGACGTTAGGCTATATTAAACAACTCTATTTTTATTGATTTTTAAAGTATACATAATAATAAATGGTTACTCACAATACTGGATAACAGGATACTTATGTTTGTAGACCATCCAGATGCTTCAAGATAAAATGAAATTCTCCAACCAATAAAGAAAACCGCAATCGCGATCTCCGCAATCTGTGGAAAACAACAACAACAGTCCTCACCAATAGATGTTTTTGAGACCACAGTGTACTGTACATCGATACGAACTTCATGTGTACCCCTAAAATCTTGGGTTCTCCCTCCAGGTATTTGTATTTCTGACGGGGGTTCTTCTGGAAAGAAACTTCCACTAATGTTCCCGCCTCGGCTGAGTCGCTGGGGCTCCGAGCTGCAGCTCCCGCCGACACCTCCTCAGCCTCGGGTTCAGCTGCTGCTTTCAAGCATCAACACAAGTCTCTGGGTCACACTCGACTGGTACATATAATCATTTTTAATATACTCGTTAGTTATTAGATATCTTACTTATCATTTTCTTTTGCTGGTTCGTAAAGTTTCCTTACAAAACAAATTCTAGATCCGTGAAAAGGGCTCTTGTGGGGATTTGGGAATGTTTCCGCCCCTCTTCCAGCTGGAGTATGAGGAGTTAATGCACTTTTTGGACAATTCAGATGATAAGGCTGGACTTAAACCAGATGGGGCATGTCGCACTTTGACTTTAGTTTATGAAAGTAGACTGGATGCGTTACAAGCATTAACAATACAGAATGTAGCCTATATCGACGAGACAACGAATACGTGTCAGTTATTTTGGTAAATATAAAATGTTGCCTCTTTAGATCCACTGTTGTTATCCTTCCTCTCTTTAATGGTGGTTTCAAATATCCTCTACAGCGCCATTACACGCAGTTTGAGCTTGAAGGGATAGTTCACCCCAAAAATACTGCATTAGGGATGGGAAGTTCGGATCATTTTACTGACTCGGATCTTTGAGTCTCGTTCATCGAGACGAACGAATCTTTTTTTCGAGTCATTTCGTTCAATTTGCCAAAAATATTATTAAAATAGGAGTTGCTTCCGAACACATCTACAACTAGCCCATCACCCTACAAACAAGTCATAAATATAATGCTATAAGAAAGAAAAAGTAATAATTCATTGTTTACCTGGTCTTTTGTCCATGAAGATATTTTTGTCTGTTCAGCTCATCTCGTTCTTGTCACACTGACAGTCACATATAATCTGAACTAATGTACACAGTCTGAGCCGAAAGGAGCCATGATTAGTTCACCTTTCGAGTCTTTAGGTTTTTGAGTCGTTCGTTTGTCCAGCCCGTGACAGCATCTAAAGCGAGATGACTCAAAGCCGAGGACTCGAGACTCGAGAGATGAACGGATCAAATCCTTTTCCGGCTCTAAATACATATGATTGGCTTCTGCCTTTCACCTGATGAATGACTCAAAAGACTTAAAAAATGAACTAAACCACCTGCAAAAATGTGCGCATGCGCGGATGAACGAATCACTCCCTGAGATGACTCGTTGTTCCTGAGTCATAGTGAAGATTTGTTCAAAAT
This sequence comes from Danio albolineatus, assembly GCA_903798035.1. Lineage (NCBI taxonomy): Eukaryota > Metazoa > Chordata > Actinopteri > Cypriniformes > Danionidae > Danio > Danio albolineatus. The sequence continues at coordinate 8,596,166 of CAIGQQ010037820.1, forward strand.
GATACACGTCCCAAACCGATACACATCCTGTGAACGGTTAATGTGACATTAAAACATATTCGGTTAAATAGACTGTGGGTGCCATGGTGGCGTAGTGGGTAGCACATTTGCCTTACAGCAAGAAGGTCGCTGGTTCGAGCCTGGGCTGGGTCAGTTGGCATTTCTGTGTGGAGTTTGCAGGTTCTCCCCGTGTTCGCGTGGGTTTCCTCCGGGTGCTCCGGTTTCCCCCACAGTCCAAAGACATGTGGTATAGGTGAATTGGGTAAGCTAAATTGTTTGTAGTGTATGAGTGTGAATGAGTGTGTATGGATGTTTCTCAGAGATGGGTTGCAGCTGGAAGGGCGTCCGCTGCGTAAAACATATGCTGGATAAGGTGGCGACCCCAGATTAATTAAGGGACTAAGCCGAAAAGAAAATGAATGAATGAATAAATAGACTGCAAAATTTATTTAGTTGTTCAAGCGTAAAACCACATGAAAGCCAATTACATGCACACACCCGTCAGGATCAGAAAGCTAGCGCAGAATTGAAAATACCGGGGTGAAATAACTTTTTATATTTTAAAGACATGGCATGGAAAAAATGTAATTCATTGCAGTGCTTTTTGTCCATCCTGATACCCACTTTATATTGTTTATCAATCAGGCAGTAAAGATAAATATTGATTAGTTAAAAAAGTTTTAAAAATGTTACTGCGCAGTCTAAAAATAAATATGTACATGTTTGAAAATGGCGACACAGTGGCTCAGTGGGTAGCACTGTCGCCTCACAGCAAAAAGGTTGCTAGTTCGAGTCCCGGATGGGCCAGTTCACATTTCTGTGCGGAGTTTGCATGTTCTCCCTGTGTTGGCTTGGGTTTCCTCCGGATGCTCCCGTTATTCCCAGTCCAAACAATGTGCTATAGGTGAATTAAATAAAGTAAATTGGCCATAGTGGATGTGTGTGAATGCAAGAGTCTAAGGGTGTTTCCCAGTATTGGGTTGCGGCTGGAAGGGCATACCCTGCGTAAAACATATGCTGGATTAGTTGGCGGGTCATTCTGTTGTGGCAACCCCTGATTAATAAAGGGACTAAGCTGAGAAGTAATCAAATGAATGTTTGAAAATATGCCATTTTTCATTCATTCATTCATTTTCTTTTCAGCTTAGTCCCTTTATTAATCCGGGCTCGCTACAGCGGAATGAACCGCCAACTTATCCAGCATTTGTTTCACGCAGCGAATGCCCTTCCAGCCGCAACCCATCCCTGGGAAACATCCACACACACCCATTCACACTCATACACTATGGACAAATTAGCCTTACCCAATTCACCTATACCACATGTATTTGGACTTGTGGGGGAAACCGGAGCACCCGGAGAAAACTCACGCAACCACGGAGAGCATGCAAACTCCACACAGAAATGCCAACTGACCCAGCAGAGGCTCGAACCAGCGACCTTCTTGCTGTGAGGCGAACGTGCTACTCACTACGCCACCGTGGCGCCATGCCATTTTTCCATTTACAAAAATAACAACCTCCATGTGAGATAAAATTAAATAAATAAATAGCAGTACAAAAATTATTTTATAGCATTTTAAGAATTTATCAAATATTAAGAAACATAGTAAGAAACAGACGTAGCTCAGACGTGATCTAACCTAAAACTTGTTCAGAAATGTCATAAGCCGCTGTATTTACATACCCTGAAAGTTAGTTTTTGGAACCGAAAGCTGAGGTTACCCACTTGCATATCCTTAAAATTACCCAACTATGTCACACAACCTTCTGGAATATCCCCGTTTATCCGTTTCCATGATGATCTATTGATTCTCCTGGCTTATGTTATTAAATGCAACAAAAATAATTCAGTCATTTCATTTTTTCAACAACTTATTTATTATTCATAACCAAAAATCACACATTATTCCCTTTATTCAGTGCATAAATGCAGATTCTGATCACAATATAGTATAGTAAAGACACTCGCTTTGAAAACAGAAATATAATTCACATCAGGACGAAACTGCTTTTAAAAATCGTATATATTATTAATTACAAAACATGATGTGTATGCATCAATATAAATGCAAGAAGCTGAATTCCCTTTTATACAGCCTTTTAGGTTTGAAAGCCCCTTAGGAAAGCTCAGATTAACATTGGCTATCACAAATAAAATGTGTTAAATCTGTGTCAGGAACAAAGAGCACCTATAGATAAAGAGCACTTACACTTAAGATGGAGCCACAGTAAATGATGCACATCCTTCTGTCAGCATAAGGTTAGGTTCTTTAAAAAGGGTGATTATTTTATAATTTTATGCACTGAGCCATTTGTCTGGTTTTATCGTAATCTTTTAGTAATTGTGATGTGGCCCCATCAGCTTGTATTAAGATGTGCCTACAGTCTCTGCATAGTAAACATTGTTCGGACAGATCCAAGGCCATCCATGTTCATCGGTACACATAAGTAACATTCACTTACGACATACATAACAGTATTAAAATTCCGGTAAACCGGAATTGCTGATTTCCACATAAACACCAACAAACTTTAGGCCTCTATAGTGACTGGTACCCATCAGTCCTCCGTTTCCTGCTGATAAGATAAGCGATGACTACAATGACAATGAGGATGATGAGGATTATGCCCACGGCAATGGGAACGCGGTAGTCAGGTTGATCAGCCTTGCAGACATCAGCTGTTGTAAAAACAAAGCACAAGTTGTGGCTCATTGTAAAAAAAAGAAAAAGAAAAAAAGTCTAGAATAAAATATAATCATCACGTTTCAAATCAACTACATTAAATTTTGTACACCTACCAACTTTGTAAATGGTAGCAGAAAAACTGTAAACGGCTAAGGATTATAGATTACAAAAGCATGTATAGATTGTCCTACATGTTAGCTTGCTTTTGCTTCATATAAAATTCAGTGCAATCAAGACTTAGGAAGTGATGTTACAAATACAAATTCAAGGGATAGTTCACCCAAAAATTTAAATTGTCATTATTTACTCACTTGGTCCAAACCATCTGATTTTTTTTTTTTTTTAAATGTTGAACACAAATGAAGAAACCTGTAACTGCTGACTTCCATAGTAGGAATACCAAACACTACGGATGTCGATGGTTACTGGTTTTCAACTTTCTTCAAAATATCTTCTTTTGTGTTCAACAGATAAAAGAAACTTAAAAAAAGGTTACACCCTTACCTTAAAGAGTGGGTTAATATTCAATTTTGGGTCAACATATCCCTTCAAGTCCATTATAAAGTATACAACTGTACTTGCATTTAAGCCACCTCTAATCAATCAATGATCAGTCTGTGTAAAGACACTTAAATGTCCTGAAGCACCTCTGTTCTACTTTTGCAGTGTAAATTTGCCCCTACACTATCAAATCAGAAGAAATAATTGCACATTATGCACCTCGTTGCTAGGAGACAAATGACAACTGTAAACAATTTATGTTCTAAAGTCCATTCAACACATCAGATGTTTGGTCTTATCCAACTTGGTGGCAATATAGATGAGAAATCAGTCAACTCATATCCCTGGATTCACACTAAGGACAATAATTATAAATATACTGACTATTTTTGTGTCCACACCAGCAAACGATGATGATGATAATAATAATAATAATAACAATAATAATAAATACATTTATTTTCAGTTTATACTTTTTTGCATTTCACTCTTGTAACCAGCAGATTTCCTCAGTGTGCTACGTTTCTAGTGCATCTGACCAGTGAATCCAGCTCGTGTAGTCTAATCAGACAGGGAATTTAGCAACTGCATTATAGTGAAAAAAACAACTCATTATTTTTCCACTGCATTTTCAAAGGAGGCAAAACAAAGAAGACGAAACTAAACTATACTAGATACCGGAGGTACTTGTTTTACCTTTTTTTAATATTTTAATTTGTTTACTAGTTTGCATAGCTTCCATCACTCCCTCCCATGGTACAACCATCTGTTTTCAAGATGGTTATCATCATTGAAAAGATGGCTAAACATTAAGCAGTGAGCACCACAATGTCATCTTCAATATTACATTGTGTAATATATTATATTGTATAATCAATTTCAATGGATTGGTCAGTGTTTTTTTCAATTTACTAGCTGGAAAAAGTAAGTTTTGAAAGTAATTCCAATAAAATAATTTCTTAACATCTTCATCGTTCACAAAGCTGTCATCTGAACTCTTCTATTTTTCAGCATTTTTAGAATAATGTCTTTAGAGTTGTCATGCTTGGATGGCCCTTAAAGGGATAGTTCACTCAAAAATGAAAATTGACTTACTCTTTACTCTCCCACAAGTGGTTCCAAACCTTTAGTAGTTTTTTTTATTCTGTAGAACACAAAAGAAGATGATTTGAAGAAAGCTGAAAACATGTAACCACTGACTTCCATAGTAGAAACAAATACTATTGAAGTCAGTGGTTACAGATTTGCAGCTTTCTTCAACATGTCTTTTGTGTTCAACGGAAGAAAGAAACAAGTGAAGGGCGAGTCATTTTTAGGTCAACTATCCTTGTAAGCATTTCCTGAAAGTATCATTCCAATGAACATTTCACAAACCTCATTGCAAACTTGTGGATGGAACTACCACTTGTGAAAAATAAGCAAGCTAGCGTGCAGCACAATCTATACATTTAATTTCACACATGCACACATTTCATCCTACATCATTTAGTTTGTGAAAACATTGAAAAAGTACAATTAAAGCAAACCAGTTAGGGTAAATGAAGTCCCTTAATGCAATGTCTGCTTTTTACAGGAGTAATCTGTCATTCTTTTAAACTGCACTTCAGTGAATTGAGAACTTCTGTTAATTCAAAAGATGTAATGTCCCTTGTAACAGGTCTAACCAATGTGGTTTGAACAACAGATACGAAACTGTTCGGGAAACAGTGGTGAGAAGCATGCATTGTTGTTGAAGAGAAACACCCTAGACTATTAAGCTGAGCAAAGGTTGTGTAGTTTATTCCAAACCTTAAAAAAAAGAAAAAAAAAGAAAAAAAAAAAGACTAGAAAGAGATGCACGCCAAATATATAACATTTCAGAAATGACTAATTATTTTCTGTTGTTTCAAAAAGAAAACATTTAAATTAGCTTAGTTGTCGTATCAGATAATAATAAAAATAAAATCTAGCAGAAACTATATTTAAAACAAGTAACAGATGTTCATAAGAATAAAAGAATTAAACGTGCAAAAGAACAAGATCCATTTTAGTTAATAATTTATTACAGCAGGTAGCCTTTGAACTTATTAGCAGTTGGACTTTTTCTGTGCACCAATTGTTCAGACTCATCTGGCTGGTCTAACCAGCTTCTTTGCATTGGCACATTTGCAACAATAATAATTTTTGTAAACAAGTTGGAAAAGGTATGTAGGACATGAGGTATGCAGTACTTAGAAATAGTGGAGTCTGTTTATACTTTCTTACGTAGCTTGTATTAAAGTAGTTTAAAGTTGATTGTTATATATTATAAAGATGGGGTGATTTTAAGGGATATTTTACCCAAAAATGAAAAAGTTAACACACCTATAATGGTTCTAAACCTTTGAGTTTCTTTTCTCTGTTGATCAAAAAAGATATTTTGAATAATGCCGTAAACTGATAGTCATCGACTTCCACAGTAAAAAGAAAGAAAATTATGCAAGTCAATGGATACCATTTTTTACAACATTCTTTAAAAAAAAATATCTACTTATCTGATCAACAGAGAAAAGAAACAGCAACCGACACTGAATACACGATGACAGATTTCTTATCACTTTATACTTACGTATCCCGAATTCGTTGTTTTTGAAGTTGAAGGCTTGAATTTTGTTGTGGGTCAAATCTAGACTCAGGCCGTTCCCCATGTACACAGTCTGAGAGCTGCAAGAGTAATAATGTCCCGGAGCGGAAGCAAACAGCTCCAAAGACCTGTTCGTCCCCGAGTAGTCTCTTGACACTTTGGGAAAAATTTAAATAATTGTTTCATTACTGTAAGTGTTGATAGCTTTGCATGACAAAAAAGCCAAGTCTCTTGTTCTTAATCTCACATATATAGATATATATAGTCTAGATATATATAGTCAGAATAAAACAACTTCACTTTCTCATATGAAATATGGAAAACTCAATTATTCATGCATGCAATAATATACTAGTCTTTAGGCAATGTCTGATTTTTTGTTTTTCACACTAGGGAGACATTATATTTACTGTAACCAAAACACCTCTTAATACTTCCTCGTACTTAAACGGCAGCATGTGACATTTAATGTTGTCAAACTGGTTGATCTTCACAGTCCAGTGTTTGTTTGCCATTTTTATCACGTTTTGATTCAATTCTTGAACAACCAAAGTTAAATTCAATTATCTAAAACCCATTAAAAATATATATTTTATAATATATATTTTTTAAATACTTAAATGCAAATATTGCACAACTATACAGATAAACATTTGAAAGCACTAGGAATAAATTTATGACACATGTTGTTGTTGATATTTTACATTATGGTTCTAGTCATATGTAAAGGACTTTACCTCCAGTTTTGAAAGCATAGGTCAAGTCAACGTTCACAAACTCCACATATATTTTTTGAGCTGTATCATTCTGAAAATGAAGACAGAAATTCATTAGAATGTTAACCAAAAAACAACCAAAATTGAAACCCTGTCATGTATTCCCAAACTATAACAGTTTTCCAAATAAATGCATGAACAAATTAGCCACTTCATACATTGGCTATACAACATTAAAACTAACCTCAATAATGGTAAACAACATCAGGTTGAACTTGACCTTAATGACTAACAAACATCATCAACAACTGCAGCATACTGATATAATGCAGGTCACCGTATCTCAACCAGGTGCCTCCCCTGTGAATTTACTACTTGTTACTGGGAGGGCACTCTGATTTCAATAGTCTTTTATACTTCCTCCTAAAGTGGCTTAAAAGTTCCTGTTTTTTTAGACCACACAAACTCACTGATGCACAAACAATTGCATATCACTAGTTTGATAATAATGAACTAAACGAAAAAGTTGATCTGCTTCATGAAATCCTTTGCTGCTACATTCCCAACATCGATAAACATTCAGATTAATTTAAGTCACACAAGAAAATACTGCTTAGAATGGACCATTTTTGAAAAGACTTACATATTTGAATTTCAGGTTAATTTCACCTCCATGGAATAACATATTGAGAGTAGCTGATTTCTCCAAACATTCTCCACTGGAATTAGTTTTGCTTTGTTGTACAATGAATGTGCCGTTTACCTAGAGAATACAAGACAGACATGTTTCAGAACAGTGGATAAGATATGTTTAAATATAACTGAATCACATTTGGATGCAGAGAAATATTTTACCTCGCTGCTTGTCACACGGATCCCAATTGCAAACTCAGCCAGAATACATAATTTCCCATTTTCAGTGACATTATATTTCCCCACTGTCAAATTGGCGGATGGCGTTGGAGCAGGGATTGCTGTGGTTGTCTTTGGGGCAATAGTGGTGGTTGTGTTCGGGGCATGGGTGGTTGTGTTTGGGGCATGGGTGGTTGTGTTCGGGGCATGGGTGGTTGTGTTCGGGGGAGCGGTGGTTGTAGTCGGGGCAGGGGTGGTTGTAGTTGGGGCAGGGGTGGCTGTGGTCGGGTCAGGTTTGCTAGATGAACCTCCTTGCAATGTTGAACTGTACTGACCTGAAGTCAGAGCTGAGGAGAAAGATTCAGACAAAAAAATAAATTAAAAAAAATTCACTGGCATCCTCAAAAACGATTCCAAAATATTTACCTTAATAAAAACAACTTAGCTACATTTCTAGTGAGGAATAAAGAATAATAGTATACACTGAGCCTCCATCTGTAGTCCACAAGGAGTACACTAGTTGGCTCTATTTACATACATTCACTTCCTCTTGAGCGCGCGCGCGCTGTCACAAGAAGGCACACGTCAAAATTTCCCAACAGGGAAATGTGCTAATTCACTTCAGACGGTTTCACGTGACGTTTGATCTTTAGTTTGGACGTATAATAAATGTAATACATGTAAATGTAATAAATGTAAGCGCCGGTGTTCATTCTGATGAGGTAGCACAGATCGTCAGAACACCGGCAAAGTAACTGACGCTAACATTAGGAAAGCTTCGCCTGTCAACTTGGTTTACCACATGGTTGTGAACTTCACTCTATATTCGTTTTAAATGTAAAAACAAACGACTTTAGCTGAACTTCAACAACATTTCTCATTTCTTTCAACAGTTCTAGCATTTGCTTTTAATAATGTTAGTCTGAAGCGCAGTGAAGATTTGATCTCAGTGTTTTTCCATAGCGTTGAATTCAATGTAAGCGTGCAAATCGAAACCAGTTTAGGTGCCAAAAAGCGTCACATATCAAGTCTGTTGCAGCCATAACTGCTTAAAAAAAAGGTTATCTTGAATAATACTTAAAAAAACGCTAATCACGAATTACACACATTAATAATGAAATGATAGGTTACAGCTGTATCCCGCACCACCACTTCCTTGTTGATTAAACCGGTAGGTTTGTTGCAAGTGAACATAAATATTATTTTAAATACTTAACAATATAGCCCTGCTTCTTAATCTTTCAGTATATCAAAATACATGATTAAAATGGCGTTAACCAATGGTGGACACACGGTAAGCGCACAATTTAATATTCCCTTCCAAAAGCGAGTAAATAATCTACTTTACCTGTTGCAGCAATAAAAAGCGCGATCATTAATAATCCGTGCTTCATTTTCGTCTGTTTTTATGATGCACCTGACACAAAATCCTCTCTGGATAGTCAGCTGTACAGCGGCGTCAGTAGCCTGTGTGGTGTTGAAAGTCTGTCGCGCACTGCACTTATTCGCCTGAAACGAAACCACTGATAAAGCATAGGAAGTTCAACCGGTCTGAGTGTTTGTCCAATCACAGTCGTAGTTGGACATTTCAGCAGCGTCCCAGAAATTCAATACACTGCTCACCTCGCTATAAAGTAAATGAAAATTGATATTGTTGTCTGTATTTTAGCTTGTAAGGTCTGTTATTGTGAGATATGTTGTGTATTCGACTTTAAATCAGATAACTTACTTGTTTACGTATATCACATGACCAGTTCTCAGTTGGTTTTGTCCAGAGAAAGTTTTAAAATTATTATAAAAAAAAACTAAATAACCTCACACGTTCATTTACAATATGAGATTAAATTGGGTTTAATCCAAGCTGGTTGCTTAAAAGGGAACAAATTTTTGTTAATTCTTACAGATAGAAGTTTAAGTATGTTACTTATTTTAAACTTCAACAGGGGTGCCAGTCTCTCTCCTGGAGGGCCACTCTAACAAATGCAAATAATATAATAGCCATAAGTGCACTTGACTTAATGAACTTGTAAAGTTGGTGGCCTCCTTATTGGTCATTGCAGATTATGACTGACATCTTTTTTATGGTGTATATTATTTAATAAAAAGAATAATAATTAAAACAGGTGTCAGGTTTTGTCAGGTGTCATTATAAGTATGAGACAACCTCAGTGCCAGTGCAAACAAATTGACTCACTTCCTGATCTCACACCCTGACTCTTAATCAGACTTTACAATAAATAAAGACAATAAATCAGTAAAATACAAACGAGAAACAATCTTTTTAATTTTTATTTGCATCAATAACGCTAATACAGCAGTTCAAACCTCCTAAAACACCAAGCTAAGCAGGAAGCTGTTGTGATTTTGCTGTTAATCATGTGACAAATGCAGGAAGTGAAAAACTGACTCACGCTCACCATGCATGACAGGAACAGGAGAATCAGTCTGAGTCTCATTAAGCACTTCAATGTCGTAGTATGCACATATGTATTTACATCATATTCTGTTAATACTTCAAACTCTTGGAAAATACAGTGTATTTAAATAAGTCATATCACAGGCTTGCTGAGCTGTTTATCGTAACCTCTACATCTCATGACTTGTAGATTAAGGTGGGGAAGTTCTGGTAAGTTTGTAGTATGTGGAAAAACAAGCACACGAAATGCTGATTGTAATACGCTGCATTCCTAGTCTCATACAGAAGTCACATGTCTACCTTTTGTGTATATTTGATAAACGCACAACCAAAATTTCCTCTGAAATCTTTAGAAACAAATTAAAAGTGATTGTTCAGGATCATTAAAGTCCCATATTTGCATCTATGAACTGTAAAACCTGGTGGTAAGTTCAAGTTATTCAAAACATTTGTGAATACTTGTTGGCTAGGAGCATTTGAGTAAATGACTCCTTTTTTAAGTTAGTAGAACTATATATTTTTTGTACCACAACATGTTTGTGACAGGCGTCTCTCAATAACACTTGCTGCCAATAACTCATAGCCATCAGCCCCACCCTCTTTGTTAAAGGTCCAATGAAATTAAAATAAGTTTTTTTTAGATGTTCATTCATTCATTCATTTTCCTTCGGCTTATAGTCCCTTTATTCATCTGGGGTCGCCACAGTGGAATGAACAGCTAACTTATTCAGCATACAATTTACACAGCGGATGCCCTTCCAGCTGCAACCCAGTATTGGGAAACATCCATACACACCCATTTTACACTAAGGCCAATTTAGTTTATTCAATTCACCTATAGCGCATGTCTTTGGACTGTGGGAGAAACCGAAGCACCCGGAGGAAACCCACGCCAACACATTCCAACTGACCCAGCCAGTGACCTTCTTGCTGAAGCGACAGTGCTAAAAATGCACATTTTAAAGCACTTAATTTGACCTTTAAAGTGTTGGTTATAATTTAAATGTATGATGTACAATAATTTGTGCAACTTTTTTCCATAAACAAAGGCTTTGCAAAGGGTCAATTGCACTCCTATGCACCAAAGAAGTTTGAGTTGTGCACCCCATGCAGTCTGCTGTTGCTATGCAGCTATCAGCCGCTCTCTCCAATAAACTAGCACTATTAAATCACAGTTGATGCCCCAGCTTTAGCACTGATAAAAGTTTTATTTATGAATAAAAAGGTTGTTTAGGTTGAGATTACATCTAACATCGAGTAAAAATGAAAAAATAATTTCACTGTTCATATTCTGCAGTGTTGGTGTGTAGCTACCTTAAGTAACTACTTTGCAGTAGCTTAAATTAGCTCAGTAGCTTTTATGATACAGTGCAACTTTATCAGTTGCTAGCTCCTTCTCCAGCAAGAAACAAAGTAGTTTGACAACAGCTACCTTTTATTTTGTGAACCGCCAGTGGTCTAAAGCAGCACAGTGTTGTCTAATAAGATCACATAATCCATATAGTTTTCTAATAATTGGCATTTAACACGAAGTAAGAACGTTTTTACCAAAATGAATCCATATGACACTTTTTTCTTGACAAAATGCTTCTGTGTACTTAATCAAAGAATTAATTTGTTATTTCAGTGCTTCATTTGTTGCAGTTTTGTACTTTTGACTCTGTCCTGAGAGATTTGAAAACTTAACTGTAAAGCATTACATTTTGACATTTTAATTGTATTTATTATGGACCCTTTTCACAAGCCTGTTATGACATGTTTAATGGTCATCATAATCTTAAATCCTTGAAAGTTTTTAATATTCAGATTTTTTTTTTAATATGAACATTTATATGTATTTATGTGTGTATTATATCACCTTTGCTTCAAATTACAAAAAACAAATTACCATTTGTGCGACGCGTTTCTAATGCAGTGTCTATGGGGCAGGACAGTAAATTAGACGTTATTTTCCTCTCTAGCTGCCGTCATCAGTCTCACACCATTTTTTCCCTTTTTCTGAACGTCTTTATAACACCGTCGTGGAGTTTTACTTTTATTATTTCAGCAAATAAGATTGTAAAAAAAATAATTTGTTGTATTCTCCCATTCACTGCGCTCTAAGTTTTCCCAACTATGACAACGTCCGCAACTGAGAAACCCGGAAATGTGAACAAGGTCTATTGTAAGATACACCTTTGCGAAAGAAGTAGCTTTACTTTAACCAGTTACATTTACATTTAGGCATTTAGCAGTTGTTTTTGTCCAAAGCGACTAACAGATTGAAGAGGCATATGCACACAAGAAGAGCTAGTTATACAAAGTAACTTGTTTGTGCTCAGAGAATTTAGTGCTAGAGTAAGAGTGCTAGAGTGTTTCTACAGATGGCTTGTCAAGCCCTCTCATCTGTGTGACGCACACTTCATAAATGCACAGTGTTTGTGTTGGTTAATGTGTCAGTAAGATGAATGAGTGTGTTGTTTGCAGGTTGTTTGTTAAGCCCTCCTGCAGATACTTTTAGGAATTAACTAGTAGTGTCGCTAGCTACTTTTTTCTAAGTGTAGTTTGACAGTAGCTTAGCCAGTTTTCAGGATGAGCAGCTTGTAGCTTATCAAGCTACAGTTTCAGAATAGCTTCCCCAACACTGATCTGTTCCAGTCAGGACTGATTTGTTAGTTCGTGTTCCTCATCTTCGCTGCTGCTGGATTCCCCAAACAGGTCTTTTCCACGAGCAGTGCTGGACTTTGTGTGTGCATGTTGTTGGCTGACCGTCATAGTGATGAGAGTTGACATGTCACTAAAGCCTAAAAGAAATGTGCCATTGTTTGGTCCAAGTAGGGAGATGCTCTGGATCTTAGAGTCAGGTGTGAAGACGGACAACAACTTCCCATTGTCCAGGTCCCACATGCTCACTGCGCCTGGTCAAAGCATTGAAATGTGCATCCCGTTTATGTAAGGCATTCCTTGAAATGTTTGCATGTTATTTTTGACCTAGATTGCACTGATTTCATCTAGAGCAAGACGACACAAGTATGAACAAAGGTCTGTTGTACCTGATAATAAAATGGCTCTGGATTGTCCTTCAGTGATAAAGAGCTGGCTGGACCAGTTAAGATTTAAACTCCCGTAACCAGAGATGTTTTTATGCTTCCTCCGGAATGGATCCCACACTTTCAGCCTGAGTTTTTGGCACATAGAGAAAATAAAGGCCATAAGAGCTACATGCATTACTGGTCCTATATTCCGATTATGTACAAATCATTCATATTTATTTATTTATGTATTACATTTTTAAAAAATCACTCAGGCTGTTCAATACAGTAAATTTACGTTATACTAACATGAAATATTCTTAGAATTCAAAACTGTTTTGGATTTCAATGAATTAAAGAAACTAATAATTTACAACATTATTACCCTTCAGTGTCACATGATTGTTCATAAATCTGATTTTGGTGCTCAAGAAATAGTTTGTCTTAATATATTTGTGGAAATTGTAATTTCCCAAGCTTTGAATGAGCATAATAAATAACAAGATAGTGACAGTAAATACTTTATAATGATAAAACTGTTTTTTTATTAGAACTAAATGCAGTTAAATATGAATAAACTAATATTTTCAACTGTTTAAACATCCTTTAAGAACCATTATTAGCACCAGCCACAATTTATTAAAACAACAAATCACATTTTAATCTAGCTTTTGAAAGATAATGTGACAATAGAATGGAGTAATGAGAGTAATTGCCATTAAAGTAATGAATTACATTTTCAATTCATCAAACTAGAGCATGCTTAATAATATTTCACTATATTACTTTATTTTGATCATTTAAATATAGCCTTGATGATCATGAGAAACTTCTTTCGAAAACATTTTACAAATCTGACAGTCGACTGACAGTTTGAATGACAAAAAAAATTCTACACATGTTCCAGTCTTGAATATTATTGCCACATACTTGTTAAATCCTGCAATCCCGAACACCACTCTGCAGGCATCATCACTTATAGCAATGCAACAGATTCCAGGTTCATTTTTTAATCTCTTCCGCACCTGCCCAATACAAAGAATATTCCACTTACACCATACAGAGAAGATGAATTACACCTTAGAGCAAAAACTCTGAAGTCGGCAATGTGCCCATTTTGTTCTGATTTAAATCTACATGACACATTATTAGACAGATCGGCCTGTAATGATTAGCGTACCTTGCCCCGTTGTGTGTCCCAGAGCGTGAGGAATGGAGCATGCTGGGCCTCGCTGTAGTTGGAAACCACCAAGTGCTCTCCATTATGAGTGATTGCAGCAGTACGGAGGCTCAGAAGGGACCATCGGTCCTCAAGAGTGTGTAGATGCTCCTCAGAAACCACACTGAAGACATTGAGATGATGGGCAAAGTATGAGCAAACGACCACCTGAAGTGATACATAAAGACAATATCAATTCAAAGATGGTTTTTTCACCCATAACAAACTTTATTGCTTTGCTTTTTTCTCATTTTTGTTTGGGCTATAAGATCAGTCTCCTGTAAATGTGATTTTTATCTTTATTTTAATTGAACAGAGAATGGCTCCAGGCCTACCTTAGAGTAAATGCATTCATATTTTTTAATCAACCCAGGCTCATTGTGGATATGTACCTAGGTCTACATTTTGTAATTGGAGGTATGTCTGCTCGCAGTTTTTGTTTTTGCTTCAGCAATCTACATGCTAACATCGGGGCAATTGTCGGCTGTTTGTTAAAGGAAGGATCAGAAAAGACTATTGATGTATGTTGACGGAAACTTTACAGTATACAGTTCATGGACCAGTTCCTTCCTCCATTTCACAAGTGTAAGCAACTGAAGTGTGATTAAAATGGTTGCCTCCTTGTTTTCTCTAGCTTGTAATTATGTATTTAATTGTGTTTTGCTACTTATAACCACTCCACACAACGTGATGCAATTTTTATGGATTTAAATGTGTTTGTGAGCTCGCGATCCACTGCTGTTTGTCGCTGCTATGGCCATTGTCAGCTGTTCCTACACACGTGCAGCAGTCAAGTTTCAAAATTTCAGTTCAGCTTTTGCCACTGTGTGTGGATTAATACTGAATGTGTGTCATGGTTAAGAGTAGAGCAATATGCTGGTGTTTATCTGCATTGCTTTAATGCACTCTCGCATTGGGCTCTCACATACACTCTGCACTCTGACTACTTCAAAACTGTTGATAAGCTGTGGTGGGCATTTCTCTCTGTTTCACGCTGAACTCAGTCGAACAATCACAATAGACTGGGTCATCGGACCAACCAGTGCAGATTAGCGTCACGCTAAGGAGGGGTTTGGGAACAAATAAATCGCTGAACAAATCATATGGGAGTCCTTGGGATAATTAGGTGAAAATAAATGCATATTATAAGAAAATGAAAGTGTTACTTGACCTTGCATGCATATCAGCTAGTTGTTGGAGACCCCTAAAACCAAATTTTGACCTTTTGTAATGCATAATAGGAGCTCTTTAATACCCTGTTTGGTGTGAACCCAGTATATAAGTGTTATACACGTCAAACCTGTTGGTTCAGTGTGTCCTTAACATGCATCACTGCGTTTTCATGTGGATGGAGATTAAAAAAAAAATGAAAGCAGAGAAAACTATGTATAAAATAACCATGTACATCTTAGTACACCCTATATCAAACAATAATGACCTGTTAATAGTGATGCCCAATATATTGGTGGCCATACTGGTATCTGTTGATAAATGCTCATTAAAATGTCAATGTTATTGGACAGATAAGAAAATAAAATATTGGCCGAATAACTAATGGATTATTTCTGAGTGGTATTTCATAATGCTGGAATATTTCATGTATTTGTCAACTGGCAATACTGATCAATGTACCCGCTCATCTCCACTGAGAAGATACTGGTCTATAGAGTTGAACTTCTCTCTTTCGAGGCGCTTCTGTTCATCTTTCTCTCTCTTCGCCTCACGCTCTTGTCGACTCCTTTTTGCAGTCTGGGTTTCGGTGCGCCTGTCCCATGGCATCACTAGACCTGTGCGACAAGTAAAAGTACTAGTAGAACAGCTCCACCTTAGGGAATATGCATCAATCTTTTTTAATCCTTCTTTAGATGTCTATGTAACATTTAGTTTTTGCATTATGTTTAAAATGGCACAAAAAAGTTTATTATTTTTACACAACATATTTTCAGCTTGTTATACAGCTATGGAAAACACTAAGATACCAGTTGAAAATTATATTTATCTTTAAAATTTATTATTTATAGTTCTGTGTTCTGTAAACTACTGATGACATTTCTTCCTGATTCCGAATAAAATTGTAATTCAACTTTAACAAGAAAGTGGCAATTGAAGCCTAAAACAAACAACCCAGTTTGTTTATTTTTCATTTCTTTTATTATTTAGTTTTTCCCATTTCCCTGTATTTCTTTTTCCCTTTTAACAGTACATGATGTAAAAAAACTGTTGTGAAAAATAATGTATACATATGTAAAAGGTAAAAGTTTGTATCAGAATTTTTGTGCCAATGTAAAAAATTTATAAAAAATATGTTAAAAAATCAAATAAAAAAATAAATAAAACATAAAATAACAAACATGAATTTCAAAACAAGAATAATAAAACAAGAATAATATTTGGTTTATTCTGTAAACTACTTTTCTTCCATGTTTAAAATAAAAATGGGTCATTTTACTTGTTTTAATGCTTAAGTACAATTTAATACCACGGTTATTTTTTTTTACATTTCTCAAGGTATACTTTCATGCACATACTTAGGCCTGTACTGATAAAGAATTTTTGTTGTGCGATATATCGTCACAGAAATTGTTGTGATAAGCAATATTATTGTCATTTTGAGATGCCACTGATTATACAACACTATAATAATAATCGAGGGACAAACAACTTTTTATCCTTATTAGGTTTGGTAATCTGACGTTAAAGCAGTAAATTTCTAATTATATATCCCTATTAAATGTCCTATCCGCTTGCTAAGTGTGAAGTCACAGGAAGCGGCTTCTGGGTCCAAGCACTATATCAAACTGTAAAGGGAGACTCATCAAATGGTAATAACAAACATTTACAAAGCGATGTAATACTTCTGAAAATCACGATCGCAATATATATATCTATTCCATGGCCAGAAAGTGATACATTTTCATGTAAAATGTTAAAATGTTTGTATTTGTGATGCAGCAAACCCAGAGACTGATGTGTACGTTATAATTTTATATAAAATTCACTTTAATGTGTGATATGACTAAAAAGTGGTCATAAACAAATATTTTCTCAATTCAAATGAGTAGCGGCTTGGACCCAGAAATATTATTCCCTATATGTCACCAATAATTCACGACTTAACAAGAGGATTAGGTGTTGAATTATAAGTATTGTCACCGATGAGGTAGAATGTAAATGTCCTTGTAAAATGACATTTACTGTTATTTGTGAATTTGTAAATTTATATTGAAATACCAAACATTATTGAGGTCATGTCCAAGTATTGCATGATAAGTCCATATATTGATTATTGTGACAGGCCTACATACTTTAATAAGTACATTTACACCCAGAATCTATACTTTTACTTTTTTTTTTGATCACTCTTTACCTTTCTTCTCCTTTGAGGGCATGATCTGTGAATCTGTGTCCATGCTAAAGAGCAAGCTTTCTTTGTAGGATGTCTTGATACGTCCTTTAATATAGCCAGAGTCCAGATCCCACAATATCAGATGATCTCTGCACACCACATCCACGCAGCCTCGTGATTATTACTCAAACTACACTAAGCAACATAGTAATTTTCTGTTTCTGCCGAATGAGGAAGTGACAAATGTTGTAGTTCTTACCGTGTTTCTGAAAGGCCCAGCAGTATTTCACCCTCTAGCAGATGATAGTCCTGCTGAGGACAGGGCACGATGAACAGTCCAGTTTGTTTCTTGATGTATTTCTTTTTCAGAAGGTCGTACACCAACAGGGTCTGCAAAAAATAGGAAGTGTGATAGTAAACAGTTAGTGAACTGTAAAATATTTGAGCAAATGTACCCAAAAATGACAATTTTGATAATGTTGTCAGCTTCACATCATTCCAAACCCACGTGACGTGATAGTAAACAGTTAGTGAACTGTAAAATATTTGAGCAAATGTACCCAAAAATGACAATTTTGATAATGTTGTCAGCTTCACATCATTCCAAACCCACGTGACTTACTTTTTCAGCGGAATATAAATGAAAATACTTTGAGAAATAGATTTTGTCAAAATATAAAATAGATATTTTCTTATAATTGCTTGTTCGCCTGTATTTGTACAAATATAATAAATAAGTTGTTTTGATTTTATTTTTGTATTTTTTTTGTAAATCCTTTTTTTTTCTCTTTTTTTCATTGTCAAACTTGTACATGAAAAGTATATCTTCATTCATTCATTTTCTTTTCGGCTTAGTCCCTTTATTAATCAGGGGTTTCCACAGCGCAATAAACCGCCAACTTATCAGCATACAGTATGTTTTACGCAGAGGATGCCCTTCCAGCTACAACCCATCACTAGGAAACACTCATACACTCTCATTCACACACATACACTATTCGGGCAATTTAGATTACCCAATTCACCTATATTACTAGTTTTTTCAATTTACTTAAACCACAGCTTTGGACTTGTGGGGGAAACCGGAGCACCTGGAGGAAACCTACGCAAACACAGGGACAACATGTAAACTCCACACAGAAATGCCAACTTACCCAGCCACTGTACTTACACTTTTATTATTAAATTATTAAAATATAAAAATATAAATATAAAAATTATTAAATTATTGTATTATAACATTTATTAAATAATTTTTTTTTGGGTAGGGCAAATAAAAATCTTCTCCAACTGGGCCAGTTGAAAAACTCATTAGCGTTTAGCATTGTATGAGTGCAATGCAAAGCTGACCTGCCAAGCTGTAGGACACAATGACTGGGTGAGATCGCATTTGCTCATGTCACAGGTCGTATGTGTTTGTTTCTATGATCCAAGGGGTTTGTTGCATGTTTTTCCTAGCGTTGCTGTCAGGGTCGATACAGCAAAGCTGTTGGTTTGCACCAAGCATTTTTGTCGGGAGAGCTGTAGAATTCAAGAATAGCGGACTTTGTCTTTTATCAGTTGAGTTAGTTACAGTCTATGGTTCGTTATTCAGACACATCGCCTATATCCGTGCTGCTGCGTTTGCACATGTGTAAAATCCTCCAGATTACCAGCAGGGCTAATGGTTGAAATAGCTAGGGCAAGAGACCTGCTGCACTGCTATCCACTGTGTCTGCTTTCAGACCCGGGGATTCAGGAGGAGAGAAGTCCTTCTCATTTATAGTGTTTATATAAACACAATTATCTTTATAATGATATAACAAACTGTGGTTATGTGTATGTGAAATTACGAATAACAAACGTAGCAGGACATTAAATTACTGCTCATTTCTTTGCATTTTAACTTTGTAAACTATAAAATCAAGTCTCCTATCGTAGTTTTTTTCTCAAAGTCAATATTGGCAATAAAGGTCAATATTACTAGCCCTCTTAAGTAATTTTTGTTTTCTATTGTCTACAGAACAAACCATCATTATACGAACGTATCCAGTTAACCACATTAACCTAGATAAGCCTTCAATTGCAGTTTAAGCTGAATACTAGTATGCTGAAAAATATCTAGTAAAATATGATGTGCCATCATCATGGCAAAGATAAAAGAAATCAGTTATTAGAAATGAGTTTATTAAAACTATTATGTTTAGAAATGTGTTGAAAAAAATCTTCTTTCCATTAAACAGAAATTGGGAAAAACATACAGGAGGTCTAATCAGGAGTTTGAATAAATCAAGAGACTTCAACTGTAAGTCTGAATATCTGTTCACTAAGCGAAGTTTTATAAACTAATTTCGAGAGGATCACGTGCAGATGATTGCTCGCAGCTGGTCTCGAGGATCTTATGTGCTCAGGCCTCTCTTCCGGGAGAGCATGCCAAACAAGCCTTATAATCAATCATCAGCTAAGTGTGAACTTTTGAACTGCATCACATGACAAGAAAAAAAAATTTCTTTGTAAAATGTGACGTTTAAGCAGCACAGAAGTACCTGGTAAACAGGTGCATCATTGAAGTTGGAGGTAGTACGGTCCGACAGTATGTAGATTTTCAGGTCTCGTATTAGTGCGATGTCTGAACTCGAGAACAGGCCGTGCTCCACCTGTACAGGACGACCCTTCAGTCGCACCCGAGCCACGTTCCAGATCCTCACCGTACCGGGACGTGTGCTTCGACACACTACATACCTGATTTAGAGGAAACCCTTTAACTTTACACCAAACATATGACCTATAAGGACATTTTCAATTAATTTTATTAAATGTTATAAAACCAGTCAAAAAGAGCTATTTTAAGGATGTATTGCAATTGCATATGAAACTGTCATCCATTTTATGCTATATATGTTCAACATTTAATAATTTCACACATCTGTCAGTCTTTTAATCAAGAAAAGGATAAAACTTTGCATTAATAAAAATGGCAAAATGCACAATATTTTTCTAAATAATAAACATTTTAATAAATGTTTTCAATTTAGAAATATTGGAATATTAAAATTAACTATTAATTAACTATTAGAACTTAAAGAAACTTGAATCACAACATGAATGACCGCTTTTTAATATAAAATTTTATATTTTTATATAATTTTTATATCATATTTTTGTATAAAAAGCTACAACTAGCAGAATTGTTATACAAAAGAAATGGCCGATAATGTCTTAAAGGGATAGTTCACCCAAAAATGAGTATTCTGTCATTATAGAATCACCCTTCAATTGTTCAAAACCTATTTGAGTTTCTTCTGTTGAACACAAAAGAAGATATTTAAAAGAAAATGCCGGCACTCATTGACTTCCACAGTAATTTTGTCCTACTATAGAAGTCAATGGGTTGCAACAAACAGCATTCTTTAAAATATCTTCTTTTGTGTTCAACGGAACAAAAGAAACTCATAAAGGTTTAAAACCACATGAAAGACAATAAATGATGAGTCAGTTTTCATTTTGGGGTGAATTATCCTTTTAAGATTGGCTAGAATAGGCCTTCACTTAAAAAAAAGAGAACCACTGAGGTCACACTTTATTTTAACGATCCGTTTGTTGAATTTAACTAACATTGCATCTACATGCCAACTAATTCTCAGTAAATTATAAGTAGACTGTTAGGTTGGGGTTGGGGTTAGGGTTTGTGTAAGTTGACATGTCCTTGCAACGTTTCTTATAGTCAATTAAATGTCTGTTGAAGAACTTTTAGTCTACTAAACTCAAAACGACCATTGAAATAAAGTGTTACCACCACTAAACTATACTTAATTAACATTACCGAAATGTTTCTCATAACATCCTGTTATGATAAAACTTTACTAAATAATCTCTAGCAGCAACAGAGGCAATCAAAGTTGCTTTATGTACAGAAAATTGGCTCCTACTGTCTATCTCAGTGTTTACAGTGATAAACCATGTGTGAGCTGTGCAGTCCACTTTGTACCTAGGGTTTCTCTGCATGGGCACAATCTCCGCTGTGCCATCAATGTGCGCTTTGTGCACGTTGTATGTGAGTGTTTGGTCATTTATTCTGGATCCCAAGTTCCAAATGCGTAAAAATCGCTCCCCGACACAAAAGCCCACGCAGAACCGCAGGTCAGAGCATGCTCCTGTAACATGGAGAATACAAGTGACACATACTCTATACATATAAATACATTTCACTATAGATGGAAAACAAACATAACTGAAATGACTATTTCATAGCAGTAAATTGGTTTGTAAAGTATAATGGTGTTTGCTGTAGAGTTATCATTTGTCCTAATTATGTGCGTTAACTGCAAGTGAGCTATTAGAGTAAATATATTTAAATAGTCAATCTTCTAGACCAGAGATGCCCAAAATAGGGCCCGCGGGCCAAAGTTGGCCCATTGTAAGCTTTTGATTTGGCCCACCATCCCATCTGAGAGGAGAAGTGAGCATGATGGAGAGGGTTGGGGCGAATGCCTTTAGCACAGAGATCGTCATTTCTAATTTGACGTAAGCTTTTTTGTTTGTTTTATTACTGGGCTACAAAACAAGCAAACTGAACTTAAATATTTCATTTAAATGTTGTAAATGATGCAGATTTTTTCAAATGTCAATACTGTCACTCGACGGATAGAGAACTATGCAGAAGACATCAGCAAGCAAATCAAGGCAAAAACCAGTGTAATTCTGCTCTAAATAAGATATTTGAGTTTTTTAAATTGTAATACGTTCATTATTAAATGTTAAAAAAAAATTATTAGTTAATATTAAACAGGGTTTTCTAGTCTTTTCTTGTCTTTTTCTTTAAACATTAAATCAATTAGGAAATTACCAATGGCAACTATAGTTACCTTCAGCCCATAAGCCTCAATCAAGTTTGATTTTTGGCCCTTCATAAAAAAAAGTTTGAGCACCCCTGTTCTAGACTAAATTAAGCTTATTTTAGGACTATTTTTTGCATTGTAACATTATTTGTACAACAGTTTATTACTTTGTTTTATGGTTAAATTTTCATTACTGTCAAACTCATTAGTGATTACTTTTAAATTAATTTGTTTCATTATTGTCAGTGATCAATGAGAGATTTTACTTTGTGTCTGGCAAAAACCAAAACTGAAATAAAATAAAATATTTAATAACTTACACTATAGACAAAAGTCTTGTCGTCATCATTCCCAGTTGTAAGAGCAACAAATGTAAGAGCAACTTGACCTCTAGTTGATCAATTGTAAAAGTGGCTGAAGGTAGATTTTTCCGATGAATCATCTGTTGAACTGCATCCCAATCATCACTAATACTGCAGAAGACCTGTTGGAACCCACATGGACCCAAGATTCTCACAGAAATCAGTCAAGTTTGGTAAAGGAAAACATCATGGTTTGGGGTTACATTCAGTATGGGGCTGTGCAAGAGTGGATGGCAACATCAACAGCCTGAGGTATCAAGACATTTGTGCTGCACATTACATTACAAACCACAGGAGAGGGCAAATTCTTCAGCAGGATAGCGCTCTTTCTCATACTCATAGCCTCCACAAAGTTCCTCAAGGCAAAGAAGGTCAAGGTGTTCCAGGATTGGCCAGCCCAGTCACCAGATATGAACATTATTGAACATGTCTGGGGTAAGATGAAGGAGGAATCATTAAAGATTAATCCAAAAAAATGAACCCTGGGAGTCCTGCAAGAACGCTTTCTTTGCCATTCCAGATGACTTTATTAATAAGTTATTTGAGTCACTGCAGATATTTATGGATGCAGTCCTTCAAGCTCATGAGAGTCATACACAATATTAATTCTTTTTCCACTACACCATGATCCTAATTAAATAATTAAAAATCAAGGCATGATCTTATTTTGTTTTGGTAAAATAAGCATAATCTAGAGGCCTTTGTCTTTCATATAAGCCACTTCTGATACCAAATGTTCAACTATGTAGAAGTCAAGTTATTATTTGCTGTTCCTAAAACTTGGATAGGTGACAAGACTTTTGTCAGGTATTGTAGAATATTAAAAACACAACGTAACTGCTAAAGCATTAAATAAAAGTGAAATAGAACAGTAAAATTTAATTTAAAATATGTGTTAAATAGTATCTAAGAATATAACAATAGTGTAGTATAATATTTTTTTTTTTTTTTTTTTTTTTTTTTTTTTGCAAAAAGAGTTGTACGGTTTTGTGCTGGTGGCAGTAATGCTGAACGTGTTTGTTGACTAACCGTGTGTCATTAGGCCAGGAAAGCGTGCAATGTGTTTATGGTCTTCAGTCTCAATGTTCCAGATAATAATCTCAGTTGTGCCATGGTGAGGGGTGGGGCAAAAGGCCACAATGTGGGACCCGCCTCCTGCAAGGGTGACCTGGGAAATGTAGTCCTGACTGCAACCCAAGATAGAGCGCAGATACTGGAAAGATGCAGCACTGAAGAGCTCAATATGAATGATTTCACTCTGTCTTTTATACGGGTATCTGTAAAATCCAGAGACATATATAGTGGATATATGTCAGTAAAGGACATTGCACTTAATTTACCAATAAACATTTTTTGTCAACATTTTTCACCAGTAGTACTTTAAAGATAATTTCAAACTGCTGGTATCTGTTGACTTGCATTTTATGAATCACCAACAACAAAAGGTTTCAGCAAGAAATCTTTAAACCCATTCAAACATTAGTTTACTGTACGCTCCAGGGACCAGCCTAGACTGATCACACCGGATCGAATATTCAAGTGACCAGCCTAGACTGATCACACCGGATCGAACATTCAAGTTGTCACGATCACCAGCGATCTCTCCTCTATCAGAGATCGCTGGTTCACACTTCCGGGAACTACAGATCAACCAGTTTATGAACTACAACTCCAGTCATGCAGCACACACACACACTCCTGCACCATATCACGACTGATTGCATACACACCACCGGAGGACCGTCTGAAACTGATTACTCACACTACATAAGCAGCACATACACACACAATCATTGCAGTAGTATTGCTCTCTGTTAGTGGCGTTACAACGTGTTTTCTTTGTGTCTGTTTATCCGTGTATTTTTGACCTTAGCCTTGATATTTTGATATTTCTTGCTTGCCGCCAGCCTTCTGACCTCATGCCTGTTTTTGATTACGATTTTGGACTGTCCCGTGAGACTTGTTATACTACTTTTTATTAAAATCTGCAATTGGATCCTCACCTCCGTTGTCTACGTCACACCACCTCCGAACGTAACACAGGTGAAGAATGATCACCTAGACTGATCCCACTGGATTAAATGCTCCAGTGACCAGCCTAGACTGATCACACCAGATCAAATGTTCCAGGGAAAAGCCTAGACTGATCACACCAGATTGAATGCTCCAGTGACCAGCCTAGACTGATCACACAGTATCAAAAGCTCTAGTGACCAGCCTACCCGATTACACCAGATTGAACGCTCAGGTGACCAGTCTAGACTGATCACACTGGATCAAAAGCTCTAGTGACCAGCCTAGACTGATCACACCGGATCAAACACTCAAGTGACTAGCCTAGACTGATCACACTGGTGTGATTGTACATGTCAAAAGGCTTAATGTTGTCATTCATTCATTTTCTTGGCTTAGTCCCGATATTAATCCGGGGTCGCCACAGCGGAATGAACCGCCAACTTATCCAGCATGTGTTTCATGCAGCGGATGCCCTTTCAGCTGCAACCCATCACTGGGAAACATCCATACACACTCATTCACACACATACTCTAGGGCCAATTTACCTTACCCAATTCACCTATAATGCATGTCTTTGGACTTGTGGAAAAACAGGAGCACCCGGAGGAAACCCACAATTTATTATAAGTAAACTATGACTTTAAAAGTTGATGCTAATCTTCACATTTGCTTTGCATACTATTGCTTTAGTGCTACCTGCAGAAGAGCAGTAAATACTGAGAGCTGATCTCTACAGCTTGTATTGACGCTGCAGGGTGCTTAGCTTTCAATGTCGAAGACACAACTCCCCCTTTAGCATCGAACACCGCCACCTCTCCTCCGTCCCTACAAATGAGAAACAAAGCAAGAAAGAAACATGAGAAAGCATGACAGTAAGCCTCAGCATTTGTGGTCCGTTTATCAATCTAGCAATACTTCAGTTTCCATAGCACCTAATCACAACATTAAAACAAATCACTCTGGTTGTCTTACTTTCACTTCACTGCTGTAGATTTATCTGTTCTTCACTATTCACAAAGCCCATAGATAACATAATGACGACGTAATTTAAATAACTCTACTGAATATATTTAAAACGTAATGTATTCTGTTGATTCAAAAGCTGAATTTTCATTACTCCAGTATTTAAAGGATACATTTCCTGATGTTTTATAATCAAGTATTATTAGTGTTCAGTCATTAATGATGTTTCATACTTTCATGGAAACTGTAATACTGTCATTCCTTTTTTAATGTTTTTAGGTTTCACTGATCAATAATATGTTCAAAATGACAGCAATTATTTCACATTTTAAATGACATTATAACATTATAAATGCCTTTACTGTCATTTTAAAAACAAAAATATTATTGAGAAATTTATTGAACACAAAATGAGCATTTTAGAATCATTCTTGAAGGATCATGCAACAATATAGACATGATAGAAATGATGCTAAAAATTAAGTTTTGACTCAGCTGATTGAATTATATTCTAAAATATATTACAATAAAGAACAATCCTTTTAAATTTGAATAACATGGTATTTCAAGAGTTCACACTTAAATGATGATTGATAATAAAGCTTGTTTGGCATGCTGTCCCGGGAGAGAGCCCTGAGCTTATGAGATCCTCAAGCCCTGGGCTCCCTCCCGTTTGCAGGGCGACAGGAGAGTTTGAGCTCAGGTAGATCTTGATGAACTCCCCCTCGGCTTATTTCCAGCTAGTGGCAGAACTGAGGTGAGGTGTACTCGCTAAGAGCTTGACTGTGGTATCAATTTGTGTTTTCAATTTACTTAGGGCGCGTGTTATTTTGGCCATGGGAGGTAACCGGAGAACCCGGGGAAAACCCACGCGAGCACGGGGAGAACAAGCGAAACTCCGCACAGAAATTCAGCTGGTTTGGTAGGGACTTAAACCAGAGGCATTCTTGCTGTGAGGCAACAGTGCTATTCACTGGGCCGCCGTGTCGCCCATCTGAAAGGAGGGAAAGTAGTGGTGGGTGGGTATGGGGGTTCTTTAAGACGAAGATGTTGAGATAAGAAAACTTTGGTTATTTATAGAGAGTTAGGAATCGATTGGATTGGATAGAGATTGGATAATCGGTCATGAGCTGACGCTGGAACAGCTGAGAACAATCATAAGCACGTGATCCTCTCGAAAATTGTTTATAAATAAACTTCACCTAATTACATTGGCCTTGAGCCATCAGTAACTTTAATTACTCACAAATCGTCTGTTTGCTATCACATATAAAAATGTTATTTTCAAGAGTTCGCACTTAGATACTGTTTGACAACTGTTTGACAACTGTTAGCAGGTTTGGCATGCTGTCCCGGGAGAGAACCCTGAGCTCGGAGATAGTTGAGCCCAGGGCTCCCGCCTGGTAGAATGAGCATGTAGCGGGGAGAACGAGATCAGGTAGTTCTCGAGGGCTCCCCGTGTTTAGAGATAGAAGGAGGAGAAGGGGTGGAAGGGTTTTTTTTTCGGAAAACGAAGATAATGAGTGATGTATGCTGGGATACTTATAGTGGGATAGGTTTAATTTGATTGGCAGGCTGGTGATTGTTAATGATAGACCAGCTGCGGTTAATAGTATCACGTGTTCCTCTCGAAATTAGTTTGTGAAACTTCACTTCAAGAGTTCGCACTTAGATACTGTTTGACAACTGTTAGCAGGTTTGGCATGCTGTCCCGGGAGAGAACCCTGAGCTCGGAGATAGTTGAGCCCAGGGCTCCCGCCTGGTAGAATGAGCATGTA
>CAIGQQ010037820.1:8625444-8655070 GCA_903798035.1 Danio albolineatus
TTTTTTTTTTTTTTTTTTTTTTTTTTTTTTTTAACATTCGGGGAGGCCAGTCTTAAGCAAACCGGCGGCCTTGGTGATGTCCTCTGAAACCTACGGAGGGGGTGGCGTCTGTGTAAAGATTAATATCTACGGGGATGAGATTAAATCGCTATAAAAGAATGAGCAGCCGTTCCAGCACTAGAGGAAGGAAACCCAGAGGCTGAGTTCGTTACGGCATGGATCGGATAAAATGATGGTCTCGTCCAATCCATGCGCCGATGCTGCGAGTTGAAGGAGGTGGGAGATGAAGGGGCGTCCCTGGGGAATGATGCATAGCGAATTCAGATGTCCTAGTATTGACAGAAGTTTAGCGAAACTGTTTTGGTAGTCGCTAGGTGTTTGGCTGGTGGGTGTTGGGGAGGAGGTGATGAGGAATCATCAAGGTGAACTACATGCTGAATTTCGTAGTTATTAGCGAGGATCCAGCATATAGCTTCTGGAAGCATGTCGAATATTTTTGGGCTACTTCTGCATCTGAATGTTAGGTGGAATTCGAAGTAGAATTGTGATTCCCATTTGATACCAAAGATGCCAGAAATCAGGGTGTAATGGCACGATTTTAAAGGCTGACGTGATGTCGACTATAGCGAGCCAAGCGATACGGCCGACTGGTTTAATTAAAGAAAAATCACTTGGTCTATGTCATGGTAGTTTAAAGAAATTCGTAGGGTGGAGTGAGGCTGTTAATTTTCGAGAGGCAGAATTGTGGGGAGATAAAAGATCAATTATCGGTCATTTTGTCAGAAATGTTCTAGTTGCCACCTCGATGAGGCTGATACGATGCAAGCTAAAAAGGGGGGGGGGGAAAGAGAGATTAGAATTTGTTATCAATCTCTTTCTTGGTTGATTGCTCAACCGCTACGGGTTCAGCGATGTCAGATTGTAATTTGGGGCAGGTGCGGTTGTAGGACAGGAGAGTGAAGACACTGGAGAGGGATCCGTTAAACAAACCTGAAATGAGAAATTCAGAAAAGTTAGCATCATAGTGTGACCCAATTTATATAAATATATTTATATAAATATATAAATTATATATATGTATATATAATTGCAGTAATTGCAGTGTTAGGGTGATTGCAAGACAGGGAGGAGGGAAGGTTGAGAAAAGAGTGGGATAGAAGAGGTAGATAGACAGGGATGTTGCTGATGGATTTTGGGAATTGAAGTTCTTTTCGTGGTAGGGGATTATGAGGGGGCAGTAGGTTGTCGTGATCAGGTTAACAGCAGACTGCACAGCCTCCTGAGAAGATTTGATTATGAGGGTCAGTATCCATCGTCCAGTATGACTGTTGGTGCCACGGTGTCCGTTCAGTGGGGGAGAGATGTCCGTTGACAATGTTGAGGTAGATGCAGTATTTCAAGTTCAGTAAAAATAGCTGTATTAACAGTAGGAGCCATGAATTGTATATTGGCCACAAGGTGTCAGTACAGCATTATACATCTGAGGTTTCTCTGCATGGAGAGAGGGTGTTTATTAGAAAGCAGCGTTTTTGACCGTAAAGGCTTGTACACGCCGAGACGCCCTTCGTTCGCGTCTATAGTCGGCGTTTTTGAGACGTTTTTCTGCATTCGAGCCCAAGTAATTTTCTCTGGCGTCGAGCAAGAGAGAATGCAAAATCACTCCTTGACGTTAGATGGCGCACGCGGTGGCGCCAGGCTTTTGACACCCGCTTGTTACACAGAAGAAGAAAAGAGGAAGTTTACACACTTGTTGATGTGATCGGCAAGCATGGATTGTTCAAGTAGCAGCTCAAGCGATAAAGGAATGATTGTTTACCAGTGCAATAAGCAGCTCCATGATCATATCGCCTCTGGACATCTGCGCTCGCATAGACGATTTTGCGCTTGAGCGCCTTCAATGGGTGTTTGCTGTAGCTTCGGCGGCTCCGTGCGCGTGACCAAACGTGGGAATCTGATTGATGGAGAAGGTAAAACTTATGCTGGAAATAGTGATATTTCGCTTTTATGCGAGGCTGGCGGATTTCTGATACTGTCATCTTGTTTGCAGTGAGGGATGATGATCTTGCGGAGGCGTAGGAAGAAGCTGGAGAAGGTAGGTGGCGATTCGGAGTGACTGGAGATGGCGATTTGTATGCTGTGTTGGGTTCTTGTTGTGGTTGAGCGGATGGGCCTCTTAAAGGAGCCTTGGTGTCTAGCCGGCTTCAGTGGAGAGCTGGAGTAGAGAGTTTGGTTCATGTTATCTGTTGTTGAAGATGGCTGCAGATGAATTCCTGTTGCTGTTGTTATTTTGTTGAAAAGTTTGTAGAGAGAGTTTTTTAAACTCGTGGAGGAACTGGAGCTGTCTTGTCGGGAGCTTTCTTCGGAAAACGAAGATAATGAGTGATGTATGCTGGGATACTCATAGTGGGATAGGTTTAATGTGATTGGCAGGCTGGTGATTGTTAATGATAGACCAGCTGCGGTCAATAGTATCACGTGTTCCTCTCGAAATTAGTTTGTGAAACTTCACTTAATGTGCCAACATTTTATTTACAGCAGTCCTGTCTACATTATTCATTAAATATTACATTATTTAAACATTGTTCAGAAAAGAATAAAGCTGAATTATACAACAGCAACTAAAACACACGTCCGAATGATCAGAGTAAAAAGTTAAAAGTCCCTTATCTTCCTACTTTCGCACATTAGGAAAACATACAATTGCAAACTTTCCCCATTTCTTTCACTTATCACTACGTCTGGTGTTCAGTAGTTTGGGCATCCCTTCCGCAGGTCACGTTTCTGAACCCAAAAGGAGTAGTTGAGGTTTCATTTAGACAGGGTGTTTGAATATTCTCATGACGTCTGCAGCCTCAAATCTGCTGAAGTATAAAACCCCATTTTGCAGTTTTGAGACTTGGAGGAAGTTTTGATGAGAGTGTGCTTCAACAGTACAATGAACTCTTTCATCCAGTATCTCATTCCTCATAATATGACTTTTTGGAAACTTTTTTGGCCACTTTAAGGCAGAGTAGAGAGGAAATAGAAAATTGCTAGCATTACCATAAACAGAGTTTTAGAAACACAGAGGTCAAAATACTGAATTTAGAGAGGTATTTAGGAACATGAATCCCACCTTCTTTGATCTGATTGTCTGTCTCAGTTATTTTGACAGATATAAGCACTTTTCCCATTCATCAGCTCTGATAAGAAAGTTGCTTTCTTGGAGAGGTACAATGTTAATATCAGGCTATTATTTTACAACTTATACTTTTATCATTTTAGATAAAAACTTTAAAAAATGTCATTCAGATTTTTTTTTTGAGCTTGTTTAAACTTTCTCATGATTTGATAAATGTAAACATACATTCCGTGAAAAAAAGTCTATTATGTCAGATGTAAACACCAAACTGAAAGGAATTTTTTTTTGAAAAAAAACGATTTGAGTGTTTACATCTTACAATTTTTACTTCTTATAACTTTATTTCTCACAATTCAGAGAAAATAACGTTTTTAGATATGAACTCAGAAATGCAATGCATAAAAAAATTGATTTATAAAAAATGTAATATTGAAATTACAAAGAAAAAAGTACAAATTTAATTTTTATAATGACTTTGCTGCTTGTTCAAACTAATTATTCAAAATGAGCTCAAATAACAATTCTTGAGATATTTTTAGGACAACTAAATTGTTTGATGTTCATTCCACCTAAATAGTTTAAGTTAACTTAATTTGTGTTGGGACAACATAAATTAATTGAGTGGAACCCTGCATTTTTTACAGTGTATCATGCAATTGTGACTTTTATTCTTAAAATTATGTTACCGTTGACATTTTTTAGAAGCTTTTTAATATTTTTACATCAGAATACTAAGACTACTGACTTTTTTCCTCACAATTCATAGAAAAAAGTTAATTTTGTCATACAATAAACAATAATATAATGCAAGAAAGCTAAATTCTGCCTTTTCCCCCGTGTGATATTAGATAAAGTCTGCATGAACTTTCATTTCAGTACGTTGCTGTACTTCCAACTAAAATAGAATATTAGGTAGGAGGCGGGGCTTTCTTTGTGCGGATCAATCCTCTATAGCAAACTAACGGCAAGAATGGCGTATTTATTAGTACAATATTGTGGCTGAAGCCTTAAAACTGATGTCAACAGAGAAAGCCAAATGCCACCCCAAATGCAGAAGCAAATGGTCAGAATTTGATTACCAAAACAAAACAATTCAGGGTATTAACTTAAGAAATAACAATGTGCACTAATAAACATAGCATACAATAAACATAGTCAATTTTGATTTAATTTATTTTATTGACTTTAACATCTTGCAATTGATGTTAAGTTTTCCAAGTTTTCACTGAGTTCATATCTCATAGTTCTGATTATTTCTCACCATTTAGGGAAATGAAACTCAGAATGCCAGTTTATGCAGATTATATGAAATGATCAATGAATTGTGGATAAAAAAACAGTACTTGGAAGTCAATTCTACCAATTCACGCAAATCTATAAACTCCTAATTCTTTGAAGAAGGCTGAATTGTGAGAAATAAACCTTCAATTGTGACAACAAAAGTCAAAATTGTGAGACACATCTTTCACAAATTCTACAACAGAATGAGACACAAGAAGAGACACTTTTAATCATCATATGAATGCCTTACGCATCTATGGCTTTGACAGCTAATTTTAATAACAGTTTCAAATTACTGGTCGACCCAGTTGTGTGTAATTGCGTACGTGTTTTAATCACGTTAATAGCAAAGGTCCATTACTTCTTTCAATCGTCGCTCCTGGATAATCCTTGCATTTTAATCATGCATTGAAATATTAAATAGCTACAGATTTACAAAACCAACAAAGGAAACCAGTAACACACACACACACACACACACACACACACACACATACACTCGAGAAGCAGACTTTTAAATAATACATTGTTTGACCAGACAATATAAATCAGTCCAGGAACGCAGGCTTTGTTTTCACACATGGCTGGAAATTAGATATGCGCCGTATCATTATGTCACAGCTCATCTTGTTATTTAAGAACAAAACACTTTGATGATTAATTAATGTTAATGTGCGTGCATGTGTTATGTGTGTGGTAATGTGCTCGTAACCTGTAGGCGAAGAGAACGTAGTCTTTAACAGATTGACGGGAGACTAAGATGGACTGGTCTTTGTGGATGGGCTCAAACTCCAGAGTGAGGTTTACACAGAACAGCAGCGAACAGGACGACACAAGATCAAACACCTGAGTGAAAATCAGAGAGACAGAAAGAGGAAGTTAGAACTGAAATGATCACTGATTATTTGGAAAAAAAAATTATGAGACTGCTTGACAATTCTCGGTTTCTCTGGGTGTACTCTATGGGTATTGGTTTAAATGCCACCTTTGATGCAAAACTTTTGGAAGCTGTTTGGACAGAACTGTTTGTAGGTATAGTGTGTCCACAGTCATGTTGGAGTGAAGTAAACACAAGTCTCTTTTTTGAAATTTCCTGAGATTAAAATAGTATCCAAATTCCTGTGATTTTGAGGCCCACCACAATTTGACGTAGGAGTGCGGTTTCCCTGCCCACTGAATTGATTGACAGGAGTGTATTAACATGTCTCCATATTTATGTGTATGATGCTGTCAGTACAGTATACGAGGAGCAACAATATATGAGACCAAAAACAGTGCAAAGTTAAACGTGCTTGTGTGTGTGTGTACTGCAAACTTCGTAACCGCATTTGTGTGTGACTCATCATTTCAGAAAGGCTTGAACACACTCTACCACAAATACTTTAAATAAACCAACCCAGGCTCATTCTGAAAACATAGTCTCATGTACGTTTTTTTGAGGCCGCGAAATACGTCCCAGGAGGTATGTATTTTTGCACTTTTTGTTTTCGCAAATCCACGAGAGGCCGCTGTGTACGCATTTTGAGATCTCAAATTTCTCTCGCGAATGCCATTCGCTCCCGCTGTTCTAGCATAAACTCAACAGAGGCCGCTGTCGACTGACTGTTTGACTGACTGACTGACCGACCAATCGAGTGACCCACCCTCCTCCTTCCCTAAACCCAACCAATTTTATTGACTGACCCACCCACACAGTCACCTAAACTCAACCAACAATTTTCAAAAGCCCTCGTCTCATTTTTACCACATTTTTCAGACTTTACCGCGTTCTCACTCTGTTATTTACTGGTTTATTTTATTTTTTGGATTCTGTTTTTGTCTTTTCTGCTTTCTGGAACCACTCTTCAATAGACTTGAACCCCGTTGTTGTGGTCAACTCCTCTCTGTGTCTCAAGTCCACCGACGAACATGGCAAGCTAATGGAAAAAACTGATTGCAGCGGGAAAGCATTCCACAGAGAGGTAACCGGTCAGCTGATAAGCGCGAAAAGGAACAGCGTCATACTGCCCTATAGCATTCATTTTAAAAATGAAACGCAGCCATACATACCTCTGAATACATAATGTGCGGTCTCCAGAAACGTACATAGGACTACGTTTTCAGAACGAGCCTGTGTTGAAATAAACCTACTTTGTATTTTTGACAAATGAGCTGGATTTCTGCTTCATCCCTGTCTCCTCTGACGTAATGCAGGAGAAACAAACATTTACGTGGCAATGGTGGGCGGGGAGAAGCAGCTCATTTGCATTTAAAGGCAAAGGCTACAAATACAGCTACATTTTGCTTTGAGCTCAAATGGGCATATTCTGCATTGTATAATAAATAATCTGATGGGTATTTTGAACTGAAACTTTACAGACGCATTCTGGAGACACCAAAGTCTTATCTTACATCTTGTAAAAGGGGTAAAATTGGTGCCCTTTAATAATAAACTTTTAAAAGTTAAATATACTTGTGAATTTATAAGTTAAATAATAACCTTTTTATTATTATTCCACAAAGGTCTGATAACATTTGCTGGTATGGTGCTGGTATTAAGATTATGCTACAAAAATAATAATAATAAAAAACGAAAAACGATATGCCACCAAAAAAGATCACCACACAGGCGGAGGAGGTTGACGATATCAAGCGATCGCTAGATATGTTGACAGAGGAAGTTTCTGTTGTTAGACAACAGCAGAAGACGATCATGGGCCTGGTGGAAGAAGTGAAAGCCTTGAGGCTACAAAACATTGAAAAAGACAAGCAGATTCTGTTACTAGAAAATCGGGTTGCGGATCTGGAACAATTCACCAGGATGAATGAAGTCGTGGTCACGGGATTAGAAATCAAACCCCGCTCGTATGCGCGAGCGGTGACGACGCAGGACGGAGCGGAGATTGACCAGCGGGATGCTACATCGGTGGAGCAACAGGTGACGGCATTCCTTCACTCAAAGGGGATTGAGTTGGATAGGGGTACCGTAGAGGCTTGCCACCCTCTCCCACGGAGGAACAAATTGGACAGACCGGCTATAATCATTCGTTTCGCAAATCGGAGATGCAAAGTAGAACTGTTGAAGCAGGGCAGACGATTGAAAGGTACCGACGTGTACTTGAATGAACACCTGACTAAGAAAAATGCGGACATTGCCAGGAAGGCACGAATGTTAAGAAGAGAGAAAAAGATACAATCTACATGGACTACAAATTGTAAAATATTTATTAAGTTAAATGGAACACCAGAGCAAGCTAAAGTTCTTGTTATCAGGGACCTGGAGGAGTTGGACAAATACTAGTGAGACAATTAGGAAACAAAAATGATAAAAATGTCAACTAAATATGCAGTATGCCAATTAAAGTTATGCCTATTGGATATCAGCAGGCATCTATGACAGAACGACATAACTTTGTATATACAGATCATAAAATGCAAGACATGGAGGGTAATGTTGATCCAGAAAATAATTTTCTTGTCAGTATTAAAAATAGCTGTAAATATTATACAGATCAACAGTTTAACTCAACTTTCCAATCAAATAATAATATTTCAATTATCCACTTTAAAAGCAGAAGCTTATATGCCAACTTCCATAGTATAAAGGAATATGTAAAACAATTCAAGAATTATTTTAATATTATAGCGATATCCGAAACATGGATTCATGGTAATAAAGGCATGGAATTTGAGATAGAAGGGTATGAACTAAATTGTAAGAATAGGGAGAACCGAAGTGGAGGAGGTGTGATGATATATGTGGATAAGAGCCTGAATTACAAGGTGTTGGAGAATATGACTGTTGCTGTCAATGATCTATTGGAATGCATTACTGTGGAAATATGTATGGAAAGGACAAAGAATATTGTAATGAGCTGTGTTTACAGAACTCCTGGATCAGATGTTGGAATGTTTAGTGAATGGATGGAAAAACTGTTTGCAAAATCCTCACAAAAAAACATGTTTATATGTGGAGATTTTAATATTGATTTGCTAAATCCAAAAAGGCACAAAAAAACAGAAGACTTTGTAAATACCATGTATAGTATGGGGTTATATCCTACCATTACGAGACCTAGTAGAATCACATCTCACAGTGCAACGGTAATAGATAATATTTTTACCAACATCATGGAGTGTGGTTTAGAGAGTGGATTACTTTATAATGATATAACTGATCATTTACCGGTTTTTATTGTTTATCAATGTCAGTATAGAAAGTACGCAGATACTAGTTATTCTACGTACAAAAGGTTGCGCACAACTACTAATATAAATGCATTTAAGAGTGAATTATTTAAACAAGATTGGAGAACAGTATATGAAGAGGTTGATAGTGATAAAGCATATAATACATTTCTAAATACTTTCGTTTCATTATACGATAAACATTGCCCAATAGTACATTTTAATTATAAACAAAAGCAAATAATAAGTCCATGGATGACAAAAGGTCTATTAAATGCATGCAAAAAGAAAAATACACTTTACAGACAATTTATTAAGTATCGAACCCCAGAGGCAGAAAATAGATATAAAAAGTATAAGAATAAATTAGTTACTATTATTAGAAAAAGTAAAAAGGAATACTACAATAAAATATTAGATAATAATAGAAACAATTTGAAAGGCTTATGGAATATATTAAATAAAATTATAAGAAATGGAACTGATAGTAAAAATATGAATTATCCTGATTATTTCATTGAAAGTGATCATAAAATATATAATAAGGAAGAAATAGTAAATTGTTTCAATAATTTTTTTATAAATGTGGGACCAGAATTGGTTAAAAATATTAATGATTTAGTAAAAACAGAAGGGGTGGATATTGATTTAATTGAGAGAAATCCCAATTCTATTTTTGTTAAAGCAGTAGATAAAAAGGAAATAATTGGCATTGTAAAGAAATGCAAAAATAAATCGTCCATGGATTGGAATAATATTGATATGAATTTAATTAAGAAAGTGATTGATGACATTGTAGAACCATTAACCTATATTTGTAATAGATCTTTTCAATCTGGTAAATTTCCAAATAAAATGAAAATTGCAAAGATAATTCCACTTTATAAATCCGGAGATAAACATAACTTTACAAATTATAGACCAATCTCGATATTATCTCAGTTTTCAAAAATTTTAGAAAAACTTTTTGTTGAAAGGCTTAATAATTTCATAGAAACGCATAACCTTTTAGCGGATGAACAATATGGTTTCAGGAAAAATAGATCAACATCTCTGGCATTAGCAGAAATTATTGAGGAAATTACTAATAAGATGGATAAAAAGGAGAAGGTAGTTGGAATTTTTATAGATTTAAAGAAGGCATTTGATACAATAAATCATAATATATTGATAACTAAACTAGAAAGGTATGGTATTAGAGGAGTAGCCTTGGATTGGATAAGCAGTTACTTAAACAATAGGCAACAGTTTGTGGAAATTGGCAACCACAAATCTTCATATCTAAATGTCAATTGTGGCATACCACAAGGATCAGTTTTAGGTCCAATATTGTTTATAATTTACATTAATGATATGTGTAAGATATCAGAGTTTTTTAAGTTTATATTATTTGCAGATGATACAAGTATTTTTTGTTCTGGGGATGATTTACCAAAACTTATAGAGTTGATTATAACAGAAATT
The DNA here is from genome assembly GCA_903798035.1 of Danio albolineatus. Lineage (NCBI taxonomy): Eukaryota > Metazoa > Chordata > Actinopteri > Cypriniformes > Danionidae > Danio > Danio albolineatus. The sequence goes on from CAIGQQ010037820.1 coordinate 8,635,478, forward strand.
AATAAATTAAAATTGTGGTTTGACGTAAACAAATTGTCATTAAATATAAGTAAAACAAAGGTTATGTTATTTGGGAAATTAAAAAGTAGTCATAATATAGATTTAGAAATTGATAATGAAGTTATAGAAAGAGTATACGCAATTAGATTTCTTGGTGTTATATTAGATCATAAAATTAGTTGGAAACCGCAAATAAATAATGTGATATCAAAATTAGTGAAAACAATAGCAATAGTGTATAAAGCAAGATTTATCCTGGATAATAAATCAGTGTATTTATTATATAACACACTTATGATGCCATATATGAGTTATTGTGTTGAAATTTGGGGGAATACATATAAATCTAATTTACAACCTTTATGTACATTACAGAAAAAAGTCATTAGACTGATAGAAAATGTGAGGTATTTAGAGCATACAAATCCTTTATTCTTTAAATTGAAGATACTTAAGTTCAACGATTTGGTTAAATTTAAAACCGCACAATTTATGTTTAAAGCCAGGAATAAATTACTTCCGAAATGCATCCAAAAGTTTTTTGAAGAAAGACAAGGGGGATATCATCTGAGAGAAGAACTCAATTTTAGGAGGTTGAAAATAAGGACAACTTTAAAAAGCTGGTGTATGTCTGTATGTGGTGTGAAACTATGGAACCGTCTAGATCAGAGTTGCAAACAATGTCAGGATATTAATAAATTTAAGAAGTTGTATAAAAATATACTATTAAAGGCATATAATGATGAAGGTGATTGAAAAAGGATAAAATCAGGATGGTTTGATGAAATTTAAATTAATGGCTATTTGCATTACTATGTTTTGATTTTTGACTTATTTATTTATTAATTTATAGTTATTTTTATTTTTTTGTTATAAAATGCAAATGTATAAATGGAATCAAACATGTAGTGTGTTGAAGATGCCAAGAGGATAAAATATGTCCAATGTAAAAAGAATAGATAAGTAAAAAAAAAAAGAAAAATGAAAGAAAGAAAAGAAATAAGTTTAAGTAATAGACGAATGATGTGTGTGGTAATGGGGTGGGAAAATAATAAGCTTGTGCTTCATCCTGCTCCATTTTCGACAATGTTGAAATGTATCTTTTGTTAAGATATTTTATGTATGATATATTTTTGTTTGAAAATAAATTAAATCAATCAATCAATCAATCAACATTTCTTCCAAATGAAAATAAATATATCTATTTTTTCTGGTTTACATGGACCTTAACATGAGATACAATTATTAGTCGGGGATGTGTGGATGCCGGTATTCTGTACACTGTAAAAATCCAGCTTACAAATTGTTAACTCAGTTTAAAATTGTAAGTTAGGTGGACATATTTTTGAGCTCAGAGTTGAATTTACTCAAAAAAAATATTTAACTGCATCACTGTAAAAAGCAATAGCTGTTCTCACTAATAAAATTAAGTGCAGTTAACTTATGAATAAGTTTGTTCACCTTACAATATTTAAACAAGCAATCACAACTTTTTAGCACATCAAGTTGTTAAACTAAATAAATTCAAGTAATCTTGACTTACAAAAATATGTATTTACAACTTTTGTGTCAAAAGCAAGTTGACCTTACTTAGAAAAATTGAGGAAAGTGATTGTGAGCATAACTTAAAGCAGTTTGTATTTAAAACGTCTTAATAAAGTAAACCATTGTTTACTATTGAATTTGTGCCAAATTATTCAGTAAAGTATACTTGACCTTAACCAGCCTTTTCAGTTAACTTAAAAAAATAATTTGGCACAACTTCAACCACTGAAGCTTAATAAACTCAAAATGTCTTTGCAGCTGGTTGCTTTAAAATTTTAAGTTGACTCAACTTTTTATTTTTTACAGTGTAATACATAAAACAACATTTTTTTTCTAGGCATATACAGGAAGGGCAATCCCCCAGAAGTCTCACCTTAACCACATGACAACCATCATAGAAAACCACCAGCAGCCGTCCATCGCATGCAGATGTGACCACGGGAACATCTAACGACTCCTTCTCCACGTACAGCACCTTCCCAGAATGCACCTCTCTGACCTGCAGCCATTGGCCCATCTGCATCACGAGCATAGTGTCATCCAGACAAAGAGTGAGCGAGTCAGCGGCCCAGTCCACTGCGCATCCATGAGCCCTCGGTAGGGCCTTCACAGGCCTCATCTGCTCATCCAGACACCACAGATTCAGCTTTCCATCAGACGAGCAGGAAACAACATGACGTCCACCATGAGCCAGTGCTGTCACGGCGCTCATATGACCTACAGTGGAGATCACAATCACAGAACAACACACAATCTCCTAAAAACATTGAGGTTAGTGCTTGGCTATATTTGAAATTCTTAGTTTTAAGCATATTTGTTGAGTTACTTATATTCTGAAGCTCAGTATAAAAGAATCTGATTTATTATATGTTTGAAAAGCCACACTTCACAACATAAGAGAACACTTTCAGGTTCATCCCAGTAATTAATCTGCATCTGACGGTATATTCCTTAATTATCTGACAAAACCTGTTTAACTGTTTAAATTGTTTCAGCAAATAGAATTATTTTTGCTGACAAATCTTATTTTGACACATATTTTGGGAAAATGCTTTAAAAGAGTTCAAAAATTCAACACCACGCTCTGGGCAAACTTACTATCCTTTCATCATGTTGGTGGCTGTTCTTGCCCCATTGACTTCTGTTATAATGACATTTTCTTATAGCAAAGCCATGACACCATATTATTATGTATTATTGATTGTTGCTTGTTTTTCCGTGTTGGGAAGAGGTCAAATGAGTATTTTTTTTACTGTTGATCAACAGTTGTAGTGCAAAAAAGCTTAGTTTCTGGCTTTTATATGGAGTATAGTGAGTGTGTGAGTGTGCAAGAGAGACCTTTGCACACTTATTTTGACATGTCTGAGAAAGTCAAAATAAGCACCTAAGCTCTCAGAACATAGTAAACATAGTAAGTGTTTTTATGCACACGCTATTATTTGCTGCTTTACTCCACCTCCACATAAAAGCTAGAAACGTTCATTCATTCATTCATTTTCTTTTCGGCTTAGTCCCTTTATTAATCTGGGGTCGCCACAGCGGAATGAACCGCCAACTTATCCAGCATTTGTTTTGCACAGCGGATGCCCTTCCAGCTGCAACCCATCTCTGGGAAACATCCATACACACTCATTCACACTCATACACTACGGACAATTGAGCCTACCCAATTCACCTATACCACATGTCTTTGGACTTGTGGGGGAAACCGGAGCACCCGGAGGAAACCCACGCGAACACGGGGAGAACATGCAAACTCCACACAGAAATGCCAACTGACCCAGCCGAGGCTCGAACCAGCGACCTTCTTGCTGTGAGGCGAACGTGCTACTCACTACGCCACCGTGGCGCCCAGCTAGAAACGTTTTTTTTTTTTTTTTGCACTGGCCTATCTAAAGGGTTAGTGGTGCCAACTGATGATCAACAGTAAAAATGACAAATTTTACCTCTTCCCAAGAGGGAAAATTACCAACTATCTAGAATGCATGATTATATGCTGCCATGGCTTTTCAATCAGAAAATGTCATTATAATGGAAGTCAATGGGGAAAAACAGCCACTAACATAACAAAGTCAACCAGTAGTCAGTCTGAACAATACACAAGGGTTAACTGGCAGTCAAATTTTCCAGTTTTTACTGACTGCAAGATGGAGAGTCATTTAAAAATAATTAAAAACCCTCAGATTGTCCTGATGAAGACCAAAGAGACAGTTATTAAACACAGTTAGAGAAGTTGATCTTTCCAAATCTGTGATTTTGAGAATATTGCACCTTTACAACATCAATCATTTAAGTCCCTCAAAAAGACTAGTCCTCCAGAGTGACCCAAATACTATTTGTTGTTGACAATACTTCAACAGAATTTACTTAAGTTTTTCTGAAGCAAACTGGTTGCAGTTAAACCTCAAACATTAATATTAAGACTGTGTGCTTCAAAGCTCGCTCTCGACATAGCAGTCGCTACAACAGCTGTGAGCTCATTTCATGTGACACATCAAACCACATGAATTCACTTCCTATTTCTCGATGCAGAAAATGGGTCATGGTGTTACTGTAGCATCAATAGCAATCCAAGTGTAGAGCAGAATCGCAACACTGCTCTAAAAACCAAAATATATATGTGTCATGTGATGACACGAGATTTGTTGACGTCTGTTTCATCTGCTACAATAATTATTTGGTTTTCACATGTGCAGTAGTGTTCTTTTAGTAATATTCATATAGCAAGACAGTATTTAGACAGTATTATTTCATTTTTTACATTTATTGATTTTAGCTTTATTTCAACACACACAATCATTTTATTAATGTTATTATTATTCATTCATTCATTCATTTTCTTTTCGGCTTAGTCCCTTTATTAATCTGGGGTCGCCACAGCGGAATGAACCGTCAACTTATCCAGCATTTGTTTTACGCATCGGATGCCCTTCCAGCTGCAACCCATCTCTGGGAAACATCCATACACTCATTCACACTCATACACTACAAACAATTTAGCTTACCCAATTCACCTGTACCGCATATCTTTGGTCTGTGGGGGAAACCGGAGCACCCGCAGGAAACCCACGTGAACACGGGGAGAACATGCAAACTCCACACAGAAATGCCAACTGACCCAGCCGAGGCTCGAACCAGCGACCTTCTTGCTGTGGGGTGACAGCACTACCTACTGCGCCACCGTGTCGCCCCCCGTTATTATTATTATTATTTATTAAAATAACACATAGCACATAGTTGCATTGTTGTGTGTTTGTCTCTCTCATTTGGAAACAGTGCTTTGCTTGCTGTTTTTTTTGCAACATTAAGGCTGCTTTGGTAAGCAAACCGCTGCGCATTTCATGTGAAAAAAAAACAATAAAACAATATATATAATCCAAAAAATTTACTATATACAATATCATTTGTTCATTCATTCATTCATTTTCCTTTGGCTTAGTTCTTTTATTCATGAGGGGTCGCAACAGCGTAATGAACCGCCAACTTTTTCAGCATGTTTTACACAGTGGATGCACTTCCAGCTGCAACCCAGTACTGGGAAACACCCATACACTCTCACATGAACACTAATACACTACGGCCAATTTAGTTTATTCAATTAACCTATAGCACATTGCTTTGGACTTCTGGGGGAAACTGGAGCACCAGGAGAAAACCCACGCCAATACGAGGAGAACATGCACACTCAGCCGGGGCTTGTACCAGCAACCTTCTTGCTGTGAGGCTGTAAAAGGCAACAGTGCCAGGACAGAGCCACTGCATTACACACTATAAATATTACAATTAATTTTAATTTTTTTAGAATTAGAACTACTTTAAACTTCTAAAACTTTTCATCTACTTCACAAGAAGTATAATTCCCTTTCTGAATTAATAAACAATTAAAGAGTCAGACGAGTGGATGAAATCCTTGTTATATTTATTGTGTTAAATGAACTGTAAGTTTATTCTAAATATACATAATTAAATTATAACTTGTTATTATTAATCAATATAATTCATGAAATTGAGCTAATTTTGTTACACTTTCTATTTAGATTTTTTTCGTTTCAGTTTCGGTTTGATCTCTATTTTGTAGGTGTTGAAGTCCACGCTGTGCAGAGTAGCAGATTGTGAGTTTATGTGCTTTTCGGCCTTTAATTCACTGCACAAGCGCTGTAGTCTGAATATGGTACCTTATGAACATAAAGTTTAAAAGTACACAGTATATTCAAGCCACAGTTCCTAATTGCTCATAAATCTCAACCCACAGCTCTAAAACCACCTAGGAAAATCCCAAGTAAACCCATGACTCTAACCTGTCAGTTATTAGAGTGCAATCCGATCTGCACTGTTGAGAATAGCTAGTGTTTACATGCATATGGCACTTACTATACATGTCAGGCCTTAGATACAGATTAAGCCAAAACCAGTCTGATTGGTAATACTAGGAAACTGAGCTGAATATGTGTACCTGACAGGAGTGTGTGCACGAGTCCACCTGGAGGAAGCAGGCAGGTGTATGAGGGCACCAGAACGGGCAGAGAAGAGCTTCTGCATTGAGCTAACATATCATGAAGAAAGGAGAATCGTCTTGGGTCACCTGGAACAACACATATGCTGAGATATGAGTTTGACACATGTCTGCAGGTATGAGTCATTTTATGCTTGTGTGTGCACCTGAAGTTACAGGCTTGTCTTGGCAAATGATCTGCTCCAAACGACCCAGGAGCTGAGATGCCAGCTGGCATGGGTCATTCATGAGCACGGAATGAGAAAGCCTCAAAACCTGATCCAAAACAGTAACATCCAAAAGATCTCTGTAAAACACACACACACTTGTATATATACTGTCTTACAGTTTGTTTACATTTAGGACAATAACTATAATATGAATATGATATCATTGGAATCATTTTAAAGGTATAGATCACCCCAATTTTTACATTTACTCACAATTCACTCAACCTCAAGTGTTTCCAAACCCTTATGAGTGTCTTTTTTTTCCGTTGAACACAAAATAATATATTTCCAAGAATGTTGGAAACAAGTGAATGGCTATGGGCCCTATCATACACCCAGCGCAATAAGGCACAAGACGTGTTTGGCGCGATTTGTTGCTATTTTCAGACCAGCACAACCCTAATTTTCACATTTTGCGCCACGTTGTTTAAATAGCAAATCCCTTTGTGCTACTTTGTGGACTCATGGGTGTTCCAGTCTAGAAAGGAGGTGTGTTAAGGCGCATTGTTGGCACGTTGCTATTTTGAGGAACTGAAATAGACTGCGCCATTGACCAAGTAAAAGCTGGTCTAAAGTCCAGAGCAGAGTGCATTAATAATGCGCCTATGCAGGTCCAAAACGCATACACATTGTTTAAAACACACAGGATGTACAGCAATACATAAATATCTTTACATTTGAAAAATATATAGGATTAAAATGTTGCAAAAAATATTATTTACTACATAAATATAAAAACCACTACCTCCATACCTTCTCATGTTACCTCCATGTCTTCTCCAGTTTATTCATAACAATTATAATTTTTATTATAATGTTGTTATTATTATTATTTGCAGTATTAATTAAATTAAATATGTAGGCTAATGGATGTCTTCAGTGGAGTGCGCATAACACCGTTACCTTACTCCACAAAAGTAAAGGAGTAAAGTAAAGAGTAAAAATAAAGTTATGAGAAAATAAAGAAGCCGAATGGAGGAGGCTCGTTCTTTATCTTCGTGCTGCAGATGGTTTGTTTAACTGTTTTCTTGCTAGTGAAGCATACAGTTGTTCCACCTACAAGGTCCACCCTGTAAATAGCAAATACGTCATACGCTGACTCTTAAAGGGAATGGGAGGTGAGACTCTGATTTGTTTAATGCACATTTTTCTCAAAACACACCCATAAGTCATTAAGAGAATAAGCATGTGTGCCGTGCACTGTTTTTCATCCTTAAAATAGCAAAAAGTGGATTCAGACACACCCTTGATGCTTTTGCGCCATGCGCTTTAGACTTGCACCTAGATCATTAAAATAGAGCCCTATATGTTTTATAGTATCTTGTTTTGTTGAACGAAAGAAAGAAATTCAAACAGGTTGGTGACGAGGAAGCTGCGTAAATGATGACAGAATTTTTGTTTTTGGGTGAACTATATCTTTAAGAACTTTTGTTAGCCAGTAAATTGACAGCCAATCAGATCCGTAACCCAAAAAATGTTATTCTGTTATTGATTACTCCCTCATGTCACTCCAAACCCCTGAGACCTTAGTTCATATTTGGAACTCAAATTAAGATATTTTAGATGAAATCCGAGAGCCCTTTGGTGTATTTGATTCATTACCGCCTTATTACCTGCCTATTATTGAGATGTTAACTGTATATTATTAGCGATAAAGTATAATCGTATTTTATATCCCTTAATACTAACCGATCCTTAACCAAACTACTACCTTACTAACTATTAATAAACAGCTAATTAGCAGTTTTTTGAGCAAGTAGTCTAAGTCAATGCTTTGTTAACATCATGAATTGTGACAAAATAAACTGTTACCTATGTTTTAGTTACGCTTTGGTTTCACGCAAATTGTGTATCTGCGTAAAGAGGGAAGGTACATGCTAAAAAACAGTAATTAATGGAAGCAGCAGAATGAGCATAAGCCCATTCTTTGTACTCAGATATGCAGTGTAGCAAGAAAGCAAACCAGCATCAATTGAACAACACCAGCATCAATTGATCAATTGAGAAAAAAGTCACCTACATCTTGAATGCTCTGAGGCTGACTAATTTAAAGGGGACCTATTATGCCCCTTTTTGTTAGATGTAAAAAATAAGTCTCTGATGTCCCTAGAGCAGGGGTGTCCTGCGGAGCTAGCTCCAACTTGCTTCAACACACCTGCCACCTTGCTTCAACACACCTGTTTCTTCTATATCTAGTAAGAGCTTGATTAGCTGGTTCAGATGTGTTTGATTAGAGTAGGAGCTGAACTCTCCAGGACACCGACCCTCCAGGGCCGAGTTTGGATGCCCCTGCACTAGAGAGTGTGTATGTGAATATTCAGCTCAAAATACCACACAAAATGTTTTTTATAACTCTCTGAAACTGCCCCTTTTAGGTTTTGATCCAAATTATGCCATTTTGGTGACTGTCGCTTTAAATTCAAATGAGATTGTGAGCTACAAATGCCAATGCATTAGCATAGCAGCAGATTCAAAACAGGACTAACGCTTTCCCTGTGCAAAATTGAAAGTGTCTCAAAAGGTAGTCTACGGTATGGTGTAGGGTGTGAAAACCCTAACGGCGGATGGCTGCTTCTCACTTAGGGCTGTATTTGCTAATGAGGGAGAAATCATGACCAATGGGTGGGGCGTTCCCCCTCTGATGACATGGACAAAAGGAAGAACATCAATCAAAGCATTTCTGCAGACTGTTTATATGAAGTGTGATTATAAAAAAATTTGAATTTATTATTACCATTAGAGGCTGGTCATAAAAACCTCTTATAAAAGTGATTTTTGCTTAATAGGTCCCCTAAACATCAAATTTTGATCTATCCCTTTAACCCAATAATAACCAAACAGTGATCAAATAATCATACTTATCCACAATGACAGCTGCTTTAAGGTCCTCCTGGACGTGATAGATGGACAAACCCCACAGTTTATGCAGTAGGAACTCGTAGTTAAACAGACACTCTGTGAGCAGAGGAATGATCTGACCCGAGCAGATATAATGATACGGCAAACAGTGGAGTTTGCGCAAATTAAACACATAGCACCTTCTTCCTTTCTCCTTCCTGACCCAAGCCAACGGTTGAAAAACCTGGCTGTTCGGAGCACTCCCATTGAAATAATTAGCAAAGTCTGCATGGACAGCTTTTGCCGAGTCTTCTGTTGGTGCATATCGCTGTAATACGACACAACAAAACTCCATATGAGTCCAGCGTAACACCCATGTGTCGTCACTTTCCACTTCTGTCACGTAATCCTTCAGAGTGTACAAAAGTCCTGCCACAAATGCATAAGGCACAGGGGAATATTCGGAAACTGGAAGCGTCTGATGATGCAAAATCGCCATCTCGCGCTTCACATGACCATCACATCCCAAAAGCACGAAAAGTTCCTCCTCAGTGATGCCAGAACGGGACAGTGAAATAAGCAAAGCCAAACGTCGCACCAAACACGGCCCATACTCTCGCTCCAAACTGACTAGGACGTTCAGGAAAAGTTGATTTGGATCCTTAGGGATGCTGAGACTCTCTTGGGGTGTGAAGGATCTCCACTGTTTACTCTCTGCATAGGCTAAATTGAGGTAGAGGGGAGACGGGCAGGATAGGCAGGACTGGGATAAAAGCATCCACTGGTTTTCTGTTAGCTGGCGTGAGTCTGAAGATAGTCGTGACGCCAGTGCTGATGTGATCTCCTCATGGTGAAGAGCAGGTAGAGACAGAACAGAGACCTTAACCTGAGACTGAAAGAAAAAGAAGGATTTAAATAGAATACATATAATACTATATCATGTATATATCTGTAACTATACCATAAAATAGTGCACTAAGAAAGCAACAATTTGTAATGGTGCCGAAACCACAATGGACATTCTGAAATGCACTCAAACAATCCCACAATGCACCAGAAGATATTTAGAAAAATGTTGGAAACCAGTAACCATTGACTAGCACAGTTGAAAAAATATAATTGAAGTCAATGGTAGGGCGACGCAGTGGCGCAGTAGGTAGTGCTGTCGCCTCACAGCAAGAAGGTCGGTGGTGTGAGCCCCAGCGGGGTCAGTTGGCATATCTGTGTGGAGTTTGCATGTTCTCCCTGCATTCGCGTGGGTTTTCTCCGGGTGCTCCGGTTTCCCCCCACAGTCCAAAGATATGTGGTACAGGTGAATTGGGTAGGCTAAATTATCCGTAGTGTATGAGTGTGTATGGATGTTTCCCAGAGATGGGTTACAGCTGGAAGCGCATCCACTGCGTGGAACATGTGCTGGATAAGTTGGCGGTTTATTCCGCTGTGGCGACCCCGGATTAATAAAGGGATTAAGCGGAAAAGAAAATGAATGAATGATGAATAAAGTCAATGGTTACAGGTTTCCAAACATTCTTCAAAATATCTTTTTCTGCGTTCAGCAGAAGAAAGAAAAAGTTTGTTTGTAACTGGAACAAGTAAAGGGTGAGTATTTATAATTTTCCGGTGAACTATCTCTTTAAGTGAAGTTTTACAAACTAATTTTAAGAGGAGAATGTGATATGATTGATCGCAGCTGGTCTCTCATCTGTAATCATTAGAAAGACAATCGATCATTCCAAACTCACCATAAATAACCCGACTAGTATCTTGGTTTTTTAATAAATAAATTTTTAAACCATAAATAACCCCTCATCTTGGTTTTTTGAAGAATCCCCTCATCCACCCCATCTCCACCTTTTCTCTTTTACCAGAGGGAGCTTTTGAGAACTATCTGATCTCGTACCCTATCACATGCTCATTGACCAGGTAGGAGCCCTGGGCTCAATTATTTCCGAGCTATCAAGCTAAGTGTGAACTCTTGAAATATTTTCCACATTAAAAAATGGCAGTTTTGTAGTTTGTGGTCAAAATACCTGCATTGGAAATGAAAGGGAAACTAATTTAATCTAGAAAACACTTTTGTTATGGCGTCCAGCCATAATCTTACAAAAAGTTCTTCTTTTTTTTTTTTTTTTTTGAAAATCAACTAGTTTTATATGAAATTTTGAATAAAGAGATTTATAGCTTCGGTATTTTTATCCAATACTTGTATAAATAAAATGTAGTACCATAAAATAATCCTAATTGTTGTTTTTTAAAATCCAAACATTACTGAACTAAAATATAATACATTTATTTCATTAAAATATATTTTTAAAACACAGTACAGTATAAAGTACGGTATAACTTTATCTAATTAACAAAATAGATATTTTGCATTTCTTGTTCAGCAAAGAATCCATGGTTTCAACAAAAATGTTAAGCTTTAAATGACAGCAATACATTTAATTAAAAATATAAACATTTTTGAAAACATTTAGTTGAATTTTAGCCCTCCTGAATTATTAGCCCCCTGTACATTGTTTTCCACAATTTCTGTTTAACAGAGAGATTTATATCAACACATTTTTAAACATAAAAGTTTTAATAACTCGTTTCTAATAACTGATTTCTTTTATCTTTGCCTTGATGACAGATATTAGATATTTTTCAACACACTAGAATTCAGCTTAAAGTGACATTTAAAGGCTTAACTAGGCTAATTAGGGTAATTAGGCAAGTCATTGTATAATGATTCTGTAGACAATCAAAAACAATTGCTTGATAATATTCAAATATATTAAAAACTGCTTTTATACCAGCCGAAATAAAACAAATAAGACTTTCTCCAGAAGAAAAAATATTATAGGAAATACTGTGGAAAATTCCTTGCTCTGTTAAACATTGTTTGGGAAATATTTGAAAAAGAAAAAGTAAATTAACAGGAGGGCTAATAATTTTGACTTCAATTGTATATCAAATTGTAATAATATTTCAGATTTAAATAAACACAGCTTTGGTGAGCATCAGAGTCTTCTGAATGGCAGTGGAAATCATCCTCCATCATTTGCTTACTTGTACAACATGAGCACATTTAGAGCGTGTGCTTGCAGAAACAACAATGAAGACGTGTGGCAGAAGAATATTACTGAGCCAGGAAAGATCAGCTACATGTTCCTCGCTCAGATCATCCAGACCATCCAGCAGCAGGGTCAAGGGCCGCTCCTCTGTCACCAAACCCAACAACGAGCACAGATCGCTGGACAACTCTGACAGAGACTGAGGGGAAAAAACATAGACTGCATTTCATAGTGCAACACTATCTGTCAGACAGATAAACAATCTCTCAATATCGCATAACCAGAAGGGTGTAGAAGGTCTTTATGAATATTTGATGTGTCTTTAAAGTGTTTATGTACCTCAGATATCTCTGTTTGGAGGCTGTAGATGTTGGCTACCTGAAGACACAGAGTCTGGAGCAGCAAACGCACGTTTCTGCTGTCAGATGTCAGGCCCACAAAAGTGGCCAGCACTTTGACATCCCTAAGAAAGAGTTAACCATGATTAATATTGTTACTTAGAATTCAATACTAGAATTTTTATAAAGCAAATCCTCAAACACTAAGTTTTTATTTTTATTTATTTTATTTTATTTTATTTTATTTTTTTTATTTTTATTCTGCAAGTTTGCTTTAAATGATTCAATAAAATTGCATTTATGCTGCCTCTTTCAAATGAATGAAGCACTTTTGAGCTTTCTATTCATCAAAGAATTCTGAAAATGTCTCAGTGTTTCTACAAAAATATTACACAGCGGAGCAAAACTGTTTTCATTATTTATAATAAGAATACATTTTTCTTGAGCATTAAATACGCATATTAAACTGATTTCTGACGGATCATGTGACAGGGTAGAATAAATTACATTTTTAAATATAACTAATTATTTTAGTTCTAAAATGTAATAATATTTAACAATAATACAGTTTTTACTCTATTTTGATCATATAAAGGCAGCCTTGTTGAGCTCAATAAACTTTATTTTTTTTCAATATCATAATAAATTAAGCCCAGGGTCATTATGGATATGTACCCCTGTATACATTTCTGTAGAGCACGAAACTCGTGCCAGGAGGTATGTCGTTTTGCAGTTTTTGTTTTCACAAATCCACCAGAGGCTGCTGTGTATGCTTTTTCAGATCTCAAATTTCTCTCGCGAGTGCCATTCACGCCTGCTCTTCTCGCTTAAATCCACCAAAGGCCGGTGTCGACTGACTGACTAACTGACTGACTGACCGATCCAGTATGATTTGCATGTTTGTTTGTTTTTGTGTTAAAATGACGGCAGCCATGACATGAACCGGACTCGGCAGTAAAAAGTGAAACCAAAACCATGGTCATTTAAATGATCATATTGCATATTACAGTTATGATTACGACAAGCATATGATATGTTTTTTCTTTCATAGTGAACACAAAGTGTTGTGCTTGAAAATTAATGTTTACTGATTCAGTATAACTACTCTAGCCTAATGTTGAATACAAGAGTTGAATCTGATAATGACAAATGTCTGATTTTATCAGTGAAAAAATGGTCTAATAATGTTGTAAATGACAAATGACAAGCATATGTCTCAAACAGGTGCCACGGTGGCGTAGTGAGTAGCACGTTCGCCTCACAGCAAGAAGGTCACTGGTTCGAGCCTTGGCTGGGTCAGTTGGCATTTCTGTGTGGAGTTTGCATGTTCTCCCCGTGGTTGCGTGGGTTTTTCCAGGTGCTTCGGTTCCCCCCACAAGTCCAAAGATATGTGGTATAGGTGAATTGGGTGAGCTAAATTGTCCGTAGTGTATGTGTGTGAATGAGAATGTATGGATGTTTCCCAGAGATGGGTTGTGGCTGGAAGGGCATCCGCTTTGTAAAACAAATGCTGGATAAGTTGGCGGATCATTCCGCTGTGGCGACCCCGGATTAATAAAGGGACTAAGCTGACAAGAAAATAAAATTAATGAATGAATGTCTCAAGCATAATAATTCAACTTCATAAGTATGATTAGTTGTATTCTGATGTCATCACTTTACTTTTACTTTACTTGCATAAACAACCAGGACATATTTAAAGTCTGTTCAAGTCCACCATTCCAAGATCAGAATATAGCATTTTAACCAACAGCAGATCTACACATAGGCCTAATATTATTATTGTTTATTTTACCATATGTTTGAGAAATAATGATAATAATAATAGCCTACTCACATTAACCTTTATTTTACATCTACAGAATCGTGAGAAAATCGTGATTTTGATTTTAAGCAACAAAAAAAATTGTGACTCTCATTTTAGCCAGAATCATGCAGCCCAACCCTAAACCCAACCAACAGTGTTTTCAAAAGCAATACAGAAAAGCCCTCCTGACTGCCCCGTATTGTTTGCTTTGAAGGCGAAATGCAGCAATACGTATATCTGGCTACATAATTTGCCCTCTCCACAAATGTATACAGGGCTACATTTTCACAATGAGCCTGTGTTGATAAAAAATTTCATCATCCTAAATCTTTTGAAAGGTAGTGTATTTTTTAAATAGTACTCATTGTTTGCCTACCCAGGTATCCAAGTAGGTATTAGCTGTGCCAATTTGGCAAGTGTCGTGCTTTTTCCAGACCCCGGTTCTCCAACTATCAGCACAGCATTCTGGGAGAATGATGACGCTTCAAGTGCACTTTTGACATCCATCAGAAAGTTCTGCCTGAATGCAAAACCCTGTGCTCTAATGTGAAAAAAAGAAAGAATATTTACACTGCCCGGCCAAAAAAAAAGAGCACTGTTTGGATTTAAGTGAGCAAATACTTGAGAATGTCTATGGTTGGCTGTTTATTGCAGTGATTCACATGTTCCTGGCCTGTTATACCTGCCTGTTATACCTTTGGCAGCAATTCTTTCACCTCTAACTGACTCATTAGCTTTTTTTTTATTTAGAAGATATATCACACTGGAATTTTCCAGGTTAACAATGCTTATTGGGCTCAAACTAAGAATGAAGGCTTCATTTTCACACACCTGAATTGACCACCATT
Organism: Danio albolineatus; assembly: GCA_903798035.1. Lineage (NCBI taxonomy): Eukaryota > Metazoa > Chordata > Actinopteri > Cypriniformes > Danionidae > Danio > Danio albolineatus. The sequence goes on from CAIGQQ010037820.1 coordinate 8,650,632, forward strand.
TGACCTGAACCCTACTGAACGCCTTGAAATGTGTTTGAGTGATTTTTACACAGTGGTTCTTCTCAGGGTCATCTTAAGGCCAGGACACACAACGTCTTCAGTCTGTATGTGTCTCAGTTTCCCATTGGAGAGTGTTTGCCTGATTCAGCAAGTAATATGAGCATTGGCTGTAGTGTCACTGAAAGAGAGTTCTCTGATTGGCTGTCCAGCTACAAATGCTTCAAGTGCACTTTTCACTTCCATCAAAAAGGGCCGGCCAAATAAAGGTACTGTTTGGATTTAAGTGAGAAAATACTTGAGGAAGTCTATGGTTAGATGTTCAGTCTATAGATGGCTATTCTATGGCTGTTTTTCTGGTTTTATCATTGGCTGTTCAGCTACAAATCAGAGGGTGATAACAAAAGCTGAAGAACATAAAAAAACTAAGCAAACAACTATAGTCATAAGGGGACACAAAAAAGTGGCAGTAATTTAGTTGCAATGCTTGAGTATTTGCAAACAATATGGATGATCAGTTAATCAGAACCAGTGGCTCACATTTTCAGTTAGTGAGAAATACTGTGAAAATCAGTGCAGCGCCACTGATGTGATCCAAGACACACGACGAGACAATCCCAAGGTTCCATAATCCTGGACCAGGCTGTATACAGAGCAGCTGCTGTGGTGCATGGAGGAGTGGACAACATGAGACTGATTCCTGTGAAGCTCCAAGGACAGACAAATCTCACTGATGTCCAGCTTCTCCAGCCCCCGGCGCCTAGACTGCAGCTCTGCACAACACGTCTGGCCATAGGTGAAAGGGTCGTGCCCAACTGAGCCTGGTTTCTCTCGAGGTTTTTTTAATTCTTCACTTTCACCAATTGGTGAAGTTTTTTCCTCGCCGCTGTCGCCACTGGCTTGCATGGTTCGGGACTTGTAGAGCTGCGCATCGATGGATTGCTCTTCAGTGTTTCGACTCTCAGTGGTAAATATTAAACCACACTGAACTGAGCTAAACTGAACTTCAACTCTAAAAACTGGACTGACACTGTTTCAATCTACTATAACTTCTATGTGAAGCTGCTTTGACACAATCTACATTGTAAAAGCGCTATACAAATAAAGGTGAATTGAATTGAAAAAAAAGTGAAAACTTAGTTTAGGGTTTGTTTGCTTGTAGCACTGGTTCCAGTTTCCCTTTGATGAATGACAGTACAGACTTCTGCCACCTGTCACAATACTGGAATTGCGCTAACATTTGATCACTCTTGACCCAGTTCCTAAATAGCCACAAAGATCTGCTGGTCTTTCTTTAAGCTGACATACAAGCAATCCGCTGATGAATCGACTAAGTGAAGTTTATTCATAAACTAATTTCGAGAGGATCACGTGCTTATGATTTACCACAGCCGGTCTCGCATTAACTAATCATGATCTCCCAATCATATGATTCCTCATTTACTATAAATGACCACAGTTTTCAGTCCATATTTATCTTCGTATGTTAGACACCCTTCTCCTCCTTTCCATTTATCAGACGGCACAGCGGCCCAGTGGTTAGCACCGTTGCCACACAGAAAGAACACTGCCAGACCTGGTCCTCGCTATAAGCTATTATATAAATTATATAAGATATAAGCTATTCAGGCATTCGTCTAACCCCCTTCCTCCTCAAGTGTTTCCTTAGCTGCCGCAGCCGGGGAGTTTGAGATCTACCTAAGCTCAAGCTCCCCTCTCACTCCACAAATGGGAGGGAGCCCTGGGGTCGAGAATCCCTTGAGCTCAGGGCTCTCTCCCGGGACAGCATGCCAAACAAGCTTATATTAAATCATCAGCTAAGTGTGAACTCTTGAATCTTCACAATATTAAAACTCTCCAGTGTATATATCTGTGTTTGCACTTAGTGAACAGTGTTAAAGTGCGGTGAACTGATGACCTTCACAGCCAATCACACTCATTTCTGTTAAGCATGTGAACACAATGGCAAATCACCGCTGTTTACGAATGCGTTCAACAGCATTTAACTGTTTTAGTTGGGAAAAAAAAAAAAAATTCAGTACCGATTGATACCAAAATTGCAGTATCTTGACAACACAACTGCCACCTAAAGGTATGGAAAGGCAGATCCTCTCATGCAGGCACAGAATGTACAAACTCGTTTCAATCGGCTGTCATCTGTTTGGTGTGTTCACAAGCAGCTTTTTGGTCCAGATGGGACCAGATGCAACCGACAAAGTCAGTTTCGACACTGATATAGTGTGTTTCCTGAGCGTTAAGGATTATTTTTATCTTTGATCACACTGTGTGAATTTGTCATGGCATTGTTTTGACAAACTTTTGTCACTTTATCTCGTAATGGGAGCAAACTTGCTATCTGATTCTGAGGCGTCCAGTTTCTAAAACATTTAAAGAGGTTTGGTTCAGTTAATGGTCGGTTTGTGTGTGAAAATGAAGCCTTCTTTCACAATCTGAACACAGTGAATTTTGCCATTGTCATCCTGGAATGTGACCACTGGATACATTCCCCAAACAGCATTTAATGCCTAGTTCAGACTGCATGATTTTAGCCCCGATTTTGACTCGCCAACAGGTTTTGAGAAATCGCCGACAAATGCCTGAAATCACAGGCACGCGAGTGACAATCACACAATATGAACTATCAAAGACGCGCTGAGAGAATCGCAGATGAGTCGCCGATGCCCGGGAGATATTTGGCGTGCTGAATATCTGGAGCTGTCGGCAATTCAAAACATGCAGAGTGAAATGTGTTTTGACTGAACATAACACCGGCTATCGCCTACAGCCAGTGAGAGAGCGCATTCACTAGTGTGGGTATCTGCAGGCCAGCGGGAGGTTGGGGGAGAAGTTAAAAGCGCTCATTTTCAGTTTATTCGGACACAAGAAATAGGGGGAAAATTTGTGTAAATTTGGCATGAGCTACCATGTCTGTTTGATGTGTCATGTGAGCAATATCACAACCCAACCCGGTCAAAAAATAAAAAAGGTGAGGAGAAATGTCAAATTCCCTTCAAAGCCAATGAGCAAATATTCATTTTCTACCCCATTAAAGGCTTATTTCTTGTCATGTAGTTAATAACAAAAGATATACTACGTGTTTTTGGGTGTGAGACATAGTTTGGATAAAGTTGTCTGCGATTCTTCCTATTTTGAAGTCATGCAGTGTGAAACTCCCTGTCGCCAATCCATCTTGCAGTGTAAACAAAGCAGCGACAAAACGCTAGCCCAGATAATCATGCAGTGTGAACACATCTGTGACACGACTACTTTGAAAATCATGCAGTCTGAACTCGGCGTAAGAAGCTTCTTACTTCGATATTTGGACTAGAAACAAGACAAAAACTCGAAACATTCTTAAATCAAGAAGCATTTTTAGACAAGCTAAACATAATTTTTTCCAGAAATATTACGTCAAAAATTAGGTTATTTTTTCCATAAAACATCCAAAACAAGCTTTCAATGAAGTAAGCAAAATCATATTGTTTTTGCTTTGATATAAGATTATTTTAAGTTTGACATTGGCAGATTATTTGCTTATTTTAAGAAAAAACTCACTTAATTTTGACATTTTATTTCTGCAAACAAGACAATATGTTTTTGCTTGTCAGCAAAATGCTTCTTGACTTAAGAATCATTAGATATTTGGACAAGAAACAAGACAAAAACTCTAAGCAAGAAAGCATTATTGCAGTGTAAAAGCTACACTCTTTGTCAGTTAGGATCTTCAGTTAGAAAAAATAATTGCTTGTCAAACACATAACAAGCCAGAAACATATTAATCTCTGCAGCTTACTTAAATCAAACAGTGACTCAGTTTTTTGGCCCAAGCAGTGAGTGTTGCAATTCAAAACTAGCCAAAAGCAAAAACCATTTCGCAATTCGTAACTCACAATGTTTTCCCAAATCTGACATGGCGCTGAATCTCATCTTGAGCTCTAAGCCTGGAAACCTCTTTCCTCTGCATGTCGAAAGATCCTTTAGGCTGACGGACCTGCATGTGTCTGAAGCAACACTTTTGAGCACAGCCTGCCTGACGACAGTGATAAAGTGAGACGACAGAAATAAAAAGATGATTGTGAGCTCTTACCTGTTGAGGGAAGCAGTGACGGTACGCTGGAAGTGAGAGCACAGCCGGTCCACATAAAACTGATGAGATCTGTTGTGTTTGGCACTCAGACCTTTCCTTCCCCAGCTGACGTTTGTCTCGAGGATGTTAGTGTGTCTCAACTACAAAATGGATGGATAAATGGATTAGATGGATTAGATGGATTAGATAGATAGATAGATAGATAGATAGATAGATAGATAGATAGATAGATAGATAGATAGATAGATAGACGGATGGACGGACGGACGGACGGACGGACGGACGGACGGACGGACGGACGGACGGACGGACGGACGGACAGACAGACAGACAGACAGACAGACAGACAGACAGA
>CAIGQQ010037820.1:8655470-8697153 GCA_903798035.1 Danio albolineatus
GATAGATAGATAGATAGACGGATGGACAGACGGACGGACGGACGGACGGACAGACAGACAGACAGATAGATAGATAGATCGATAGATCGATAGACGGACGGATGGACAGAGAGACAGACAGACAGACAGACAGACAGACAGACAGGTAGATAGATAGATAGATAGATAGATAGATAGATAGATAGATAGATAGATAGATAGATAGATAGATAGATAGACAGACGGACGGACGGACGGACGGACGGACGGACGGACGGACGGACGGACGGACGGACGGACAGACAGAGAGACAGACAGAAAGACAGATAGACAGATAGACAGATAGACAGATAGATAGATAGATAGATAGATAGATAGATAGATAGACAGATAGATAGATAGATAGATAGATAGATAGATAGATAGATAGATAGATAGATAGATAGATACCTTGAGGTGGACATTGTGTATGAAGCGCTGCTGAGCTTGATGCAAGGTTTGGTTGATTTCAGGTCTTCCTTTGTGCAGGTCTATAAACTGTGACGCATGTTCGTTTTTCAGGTTGTACAGAAGGTCAGTGATGATCCTCTTGTAACAGTGGCTGTGCTCCTCTGGTGGCTGCTTCCCTCCAAGACCCTGTTCCACTTCCCGGTCCAACACTGAAACATATGCAACAACTCCATTTGCATCTGTTTTCTTTCTCTTCTTTAACTATACTTACAGGAAGACAGAATACTGACATGAAGGGGAGTGGGAGACAGAGAGGAAGATGGGATCAGGAAAGGTCCTACACATGGTCGGGACTACACATGGGAAGATATCTGTTATACCGTTCCTAAGGTATATGTAATTTAGTTTTTTTTTTTAAATGTTTTTATGACTATTTTATTTATTTTTAGGGCAACAGTATCTCCAGCAGAAAATGACCCTCCACATCCTCAGTCCATGATTCAGAAAACATTTTTTTTTAATTGCTTATACACCAACATACAAGCATGCTGTGGACCTGACAGTGCAGTGGCTTACTTTGTATCCACAGAAAAGAAAGATATCCAAACATGCCTTTTTTCTGTAATGAAATCACTGTTTTTAAAACTAATGATGACAGCAGAATTGGTTTATTTAAATTATTTAGCCTGACATGTTCACTGTTCCAAAATATTTTAAATGTTTCTTAAAATAAAATATCTTGTGTTTAATGAGGAAAAAAGTTGTTGTTACAAAGACATTTTAAAAAGAACTTATTTTAGAGCAGTAACCATAATATCATGATGTTTTTATCCAAGGTAATTATACCATCTGAATATTATACCAAACCATGCCTAGTCGGGACTTGAACTCAGGACTCCTGCAGCCACTGTACATGTGAACGCACTAGCGACATAGCTGAGCTGCACTCATGCATTTGCCTCTATTTTCAAGAGAGTCACTATGTCACTATATTCACTTTGTCACTATAAATCACATGCCTGTTCTCAGCAGACGGCAAGTGTCCTCTTCTCCAATGGCCTCGGGTCCAGATCGCCACAGCACGCTCCACAGCTTCACACAGGACGAGCGCCACGCCTTCCTTCCCAATTTCCTGCGGTGCCCATCCCGACTGAGGAAATCTGGGTGATTAGTGCTAAGGTAAAATATAATTTATTTTAGTGTACGTTGATCAACATTCCCCAAGAATGTAAAAGTACCCAAATTTGCCCAAAGACTCATTTTCATTGGTGGTCCCTTAGATGTTAAAGGCTTGTTTTCTCTCTCTCTCTCTCTCTCTCTCAAAAGGAAAAAAATGTCTAGAACTCTTACTCTACCACTAGTTTCTCTGAGCACAAGCAAGTTACTTTGTATGACTAGCACTTATTGTGTGTATTGCCTCTTCTTGTTAAATCACTGAATGCCTTCTCAATTGTAAGTCGCTTTGGACAAAATCGTCTCCTAAATTACTAAATGTAATGTAAATATATAAATAAATGAACGGCAAAAAACAAGCGAGCAAAGTTAATCAAAAACCAAATGCAAAAGATCCAAATACAAACTTTCCTAAAGAGATACTTCCTAAAATAACTTCTGCCATCACTTACTCAACCTTCATTTGTCCCAAACCAGTTTGAGAGGATATTTTGAAGAATGTTGAAAACTGGTAACAATGGACTATAGTATTTCCGTAGTATTTGTTTTTCCTACTATGAAAGTCAATGTTTACCAGTTTCCAACATTCTTCAAAATATCTTCTTTTCTGTTCAACAGAACTCAAACTGGTTTGGAACAAGTGAAGAGTGAGGATTTGATGAATTAGCATTTTTGATAAAAAAAGAGATGGTCTCATTTTATATTAATTGGCCTTAACAAATATGTACTTGCACTCAAATGTAATCATTTACTCAATTCAGTTCAATTCATGTTTATTTCTATAGCGCTTTTACAATGTAGATTGTGTCAAAGCAGATTTTTATTATTTATTATTGTGTATTTTCATGTTTTTTACTTTGTATTTACATCTGTGTAATATAGGTCTATTTAATTATATTATAATTTTGATGTTGACCATCCCTTACACCTTGACCCACCCTTAAACCTACCCATACCACCAAAACTGTCTCTACCCTACCTCTGGCCCACTTCAAGAGGACTTCAAGTGTTCTGCAATACATTATGAACACAGTAAGTACATTGTATTTGTTTTTTGATGCAACTGCATGGTAGTTAAGGCCACGTAATATAAAGTGGGACCAATAAAGTCATACAGATTTTGAACAAAATGGGGATTATGAAGGAATGAAGTAGTTTAAACTTCTAAAGTCTATAAGAAGCCATAGGAAATGTATACAGTTACAAACACTTGTTAGGAATCCGTGTTCATACAAGAACTCCAACAATCAATGCTTGTTGTATTGTGTCTGCCATGGAAATCACTGCTTCTATTCACTGCCATGGGAACCAAACAAGGAGAAGTTGGATTTATTTAAAAAATGAAAAGAAAAGAAAAGAAAAGAAAAATGCTGAGTAACAATGATCGCAGTTAGTCCATTGTTTCAAGTAGTTAAGCAAGTAGTTCCTGATTTATAATATAATACATAAAGATGAAACTGAGGGAAAGAAGACAGATAGTATTTTCAGGTGTAATAAGCAAATCTACACAAATGTTAACTCAATATATCACAATAATATGTACTGTATCATCATTCAAAACTAAATTGAACATTAAAAAAAGACTGGCCCTCCAAATTTATTTGTAACTTAATAACGATTGTTGCTAACGGTTTATCATGTCCCTTGCTACTTGTTCACACCACTTCTTTAAAACAAGACGTGTCACTCATGTAGTTTTGAATGGGGAAAATTGTAACGGTCCATATGCCGAAAGAAGCCCCGCCTTCTAGTACAGGAGCCAATCATCGATCGCTATAGACTGACGATTCTACAGGGGAGGGGCTTAGACCAGATGTGAGTTTCTGCAGATTTTGTGCGATTTGAATGTTTAGAAATGAAACAAAAGAGACGGTTGTTGTGTTATTTTTATTGGTGATTCCTAATGTGACATTTAATCGTAACCTTGGGAAGCAATTTTGGAGAATGTTATGTTTTCCCAGTCAAACAGAATGCCTGAGCATACTGCCCAAGAGGCGTTTCAAAGATGGTTACTAGTGAAATGACTTGCCTTAAAGGGATTTGTTTAATGTAAATCAACATAATTCTTAACTTAATTGTTTATGCAACTTAATTGTTTTATGTTTAATCCACTTAAATGTGTAAAAACGGTTAACTTAATTAAATTGTGTTGAGACAACATTAAAGAATTGTGTGGAACCCTGCATTTTTTCACAATATAGGGATAGTTCACCCAAAAATGAAAACTCACCTAACAGGAAGTAAGCGGTACACAGCAGGAACTGTGTTTGTGTCCAACTTATACCAGGTCTGTAAGAGAGTCAGATCTTGATCATAGTCCATCCAACTCGGGGCCAGCGGAGTCTCTTCTCTATCTGAAACTGAACTGCTGGACACAGAGTTCTCGCTCAGGAGGATTGAACTCTCCAAAAGCTTCTTTTCCTCTGATAAATGGGTTTCCTTCTCCAGCACAAAACTCCTGTCGTCGCCAGTGGGAATAATACTGGACTGCGACTCCACATCCATGTCTGACTGTCTCCTGTAGAGTTTCTTCTTGTTTTTCTCCATTAGTTTTATAACTGCTTCAAAATCTGCTTGGGGAATAGTGTTCGGCAGCGAGAGTGTTTCGTGCTTCTGTCCGGTTAACACCTTGCAAGAAAAGGAAGAACGTAAATATTGAAATCAAATACTCAATTACACACTCCATTAAACCACATGAAAATCATCTTACAAAAAAGTTTGGTCCCTCAGTGTTTTGACATCTTCTAAGTGTCTCTATGTGCATCTCTGGCAAATCATGACGATCTGAATCGGGATCTCCGACTCCAGCCCGCAGGTCAATCATCTTGACATCATATCCTCTCTGCTTACAGTGAAGATACAGCCGCGGATACACACTCTCCATCAGTGCACTGCGCTCGGGGACTGTATCTGCACACACAAGATTTGTAGAGCAAAACCTAAAAATATATATATACAAAATATATACAAAGGGCAAAAGGTCTCATCTATCAAATCATATCTCTATTTTGTAATTTCTATTGGATTGAAGGCTGAGCCATTCTACAGCTTGATTTTCTTTCTCTGAAAGCATTTGAGAGTTTCCCTGGCTGCATTTGGATCATTGTCTTGTTGAAATGTCAACCCTGGTTTCACCTTCATCATCCTGATAATGTAGATGTTGGACTGAAACCAACAGCACCTTTATAAATATGTTTTCTGAGAAAAATCGTGACATGTTCAATACTTTGTCACAAGGCAGCATGGTCGAATGACCCGCACGAAGTAAGCCTGTTGGCACTACAATCATCGGATGGTATCTGGTTCTCCTTTTTTTCTTTTTTCTTTTTCTTTTTTTTGTTTAGAATATATAAATTGTTGAAGACAAAATTATGATTTAATTTTAAATCTATAAATTTAAAAACCTTTTTCTAATATTTCCCAATTGACGTTTAACAGAGCATTTTGTCCCCCATTATTTCCAAATATTTTTCTCTTCTGAGAGACTTATTTCTTTTAGTGTAGCTGGAATAAAAGCAATTTGAAAATTACATTAAATTAAGTCATTTATTTATTTATTTATTATTTTTTTCCAATCGGCTACTGTCACAATCACCAACGATCTAATCCTGGCAGATCGCTGGTAAACACGCAGATCACTAAATGATTACAAATCCGCCGGTATGGACTACAAGTTCCAGTCATGCACTGCTCACACACACCAGTTCCTAATCTCGTCTGATTGCAAACGCTCATAGCTGAAGCTGCTCAAGGTTTCATTGCAAGGACTATATCTTCAGCGCACACGTGCACATCAGGGCTGAGTCTTGTTTATCTGTAATGTGAAATTTACGACGTGTTTCCTTTGCCTTGTCGGTTTTGATCCTCGCTTTGTTTTGTTTGTTTTACTGTTTATTCCTGTCTGCTGCCTGCCTTCTGGCCACCCGCCTGCTATTTGTTTACGACTCTGGATTATCTGCGTATACCCATTTGCCCATGTGTTGACCTGCCTGACCATACTGTTTAATAAATCTGCACTCCGTTGTCAGCGTCCCCTTCACATCACAGCTATAGAACAAACCACTGTTGTCCAGTATTTTGGCTTATTAGCATAACTTACCCAATTAACCTAGTTAAGTCTTTAAATTGCACTTTAAGCTGAATACTAGTATATTGCAAAATAACTAGAAAAATACTACAATATTTTTATGATATTTTAAAATAAAATAATACAAAATAATTAGTTCTAATATTATATTATATTATATTATATTATATTATATTATATTATATTATATTATATTATAATTTAGTTATTAAAGCTATTATGTAAAAAAAACAGTTCTCTCTGTTAAACAGCGCTTAAAAAATATTTTAAAATGAAACTAAAATTGCACAGAAGAGCTAATAATTTTGCCTTCAACTGTGTGAACCATATAAATTCATAAGAATAATTTATGAGCGTCAGATGAATCAGTGAATCTGAATAAAAATATGCTTTAAAAACTGCACTTTTTACTCGGGTTTAACTCTAAGTAGGAAAACAGGAAGTAGGAAATTCCAGGTTGTTCACTAATTTTGACCTTCATTATATGTAGAGTCATTTCCGATCATGTGACACTAAAAGCTGCTTTAAATTAAATAAGAGTAATAAATAATCAATGTGCACATCACCTTTGTATCCACCACAAAGATAAATCATAAATCTCCTCTGTTTATAATTCATGTTGTCATCATTTTGGGTGTCTGGGAAAGAATGATGTTGCTGTTTTGTGTCTTTTTCATGTGATCTCTGCTTGTTTTTAGCATCAGCATCTCTGAACGGGCCCTCGGACAGAGAGCCTTGGCCCTCAGGAGCCTCATCAGTACATGAAGATGCATTTTGAAGGATGACTGCTCCTGCTTTCTTTTCTTCTTCCTCCTCATCCTCCTCTTTCTTCTCTAGAGGCACAATGCTCTGCAGGAGGTGAGGACTGTTTGATGAAACCTGCTCCTTTAAAACCACAAAAATGGAACATCTACAGTACGTAAGATCACATCATGGCTGCACAAAACTCTGCTTTGAAGATATTTAAATCTACTAACCTTGAATAAAACTGTTTTTGTCTTCTGAAACACTACAGCTTTGCCCTCAAGAGATGAATTCGGAGTGAACAAGTGACGCTGATGCAAACGGTACTGGAGAGAAAACAGGTCACTTAATAATCATCCGATTTAATAATTGATTGAATTTTTTGTGTGAATTATTATTATTCTTTCATTTCTCTGAATTTCTTACAAATTTAGATGATCCATAATTAGATATTTTATATGCATTTTTTCTTATTAATTTCAATGTTAAAATATTTATAGATTTTTTTCCAGGTATTTTATTTTCTATTATAATAATTTCCATAATAATTTTTTTCTTTACCTTTATTTGTAAAGTGTACTCACACAAACACAGACGAACGCTTTCATATACAGTCAAGCCCAAAATTATTCATACCTCTGGCAAATTCTGTTTTTTGTTCAAATGTAAATAAAAGCTGAGAAATATTTTTTTTTTCCACAATGAAGCCTCTTGTACATCATCTTATTATCTTTTGGGAGAAGCCTGTGTCATTTTCAGTAAAAAAAAACTGCTGGTTAATAAAAGTCAGTTTTATTCAGAATTGCCAGGGTATGAATAAATTCAGGCTTGGCTGTTTATGTATGTTTTTCTTTGTATTATTTAATTGTATTTTAAACGTTTTATCATTTCATATTTTAAAAACTAGTACATTAATTAGAAGTAGAAGTAGTCCTTCATAAAATTTGTTGTTTATTTATTTAATTTTTCTATATAAATCTTTTAATTTGATCATTTATTTGATCTCTTAATTACTTTTTTCTTGTAATATTCAGTTAAAAGCAACAAAAATGGTTGAAGCTATAATCAGTTTAAGCTAATCTTAAGAATTATAGTGAATAGTAATTATTCAGAATTTTTTTTCATGAATTATAATTCATTACTGTATTTAACATTTTTATATTTTTTTTTTATATTTTATCTCAATTAGTTCATGTCATGCATGTATTTTATCATGTGTTATTTTATTTGAATAGTTGTTTATGTTGTATAAGTAAAATCATTTGTATATTTTTAATTCATCTTAATTTATGCATTTTTAATTCATCAGTTTTTTTGTTTAACTGTTTTTAAAATATATAATAATTAATAGTAAATGTGTATATATATGTATATATATATATATATATATATGGGTGGCACAGTGGTGCAGTGGGTAGCGCTGTGCCTCACAGCAAGGTAACTGGTTCGAGCCTTGGCTGGATCAGTTTGTGTGAAGTTTGTATGTTCTCCCCTGGATAATATGGCAGTTCATTCTGCTGTGGCGACCTCTGATTTATAAGCTGAATAGAAAATGAATGAATGAATAAATATATAGCTTCTTTTTGGCTCAGTCCCTTTATTCATCAGTGGTCGTCACAGCGTAATGAACTGCCAACTTCTCCAGCATATGTTTTACGCATCAGGTGCCCTTCCAGCTGCAACCCATCACTGGGAAACACCCATCATTCACACACATACAGTACGGGTAATTTAGCTTACCCAATTAACCTATACCGTCTTTGGACTTGTGGTGGAAACCGGAGCACCCGGAGGAAACCCTAAATCCCTAAGCATTTTAAGAACATGATTCATGCATTACATTTAAATTTTATTAGTGCACGTACACGTTAAATTTAACCATCTTAGTAAAACTTTAAATTATTTTTGTTCTCTCAATAGTTACAAACCAATAAACATGGCTTAAGCCTGATAACCCTAAACATCTGAAATGGAGAGCAGTCATTAATTATCTATCTGACCTCAAGATTAAACTTAACTCCAACTCGAACTTTCCACACTTACTTTAAGGTGAGCTGTGATTTCCAGCTCCGTTTCCACGCTCACTCTGGACAAAGGAACAACTTGGTTGCCAAGAGTGGATTTCTATCCCAGAAACAAAGAGAACCGCACATATATTACCACAGCTTGTAAATAAGATATATATACAGTATGTGTTTAGGTTACACTTTATTTTGATGGTATTAGTGCAGCCCGCAGGACGATAGTTTGTGGCCCCTGCCTTAATTTTAAAATGTTTAATGTCAGTGCGGCCCACGAGTTTGATATATATGGCACTTTACAGTGTTGTGTGCGGAGCTAATCAAACCTACCAATCACGGTGGGGTATATGGCTCTCGGGGGGCAGGACATCAGCTTGGCACAGGCAGTGAAACATTTCTCAATGAGTGAAAGTTACAGCAGCAAGTGTTTTCTTCTGTGCCTGCTGGCTGCCTCGTTTCTATTGGGCACACGCGGACATTCGTCCCAGCGCGCTTCATTCACAACACTTCAAAAAACGTTGCTGCCCAGCAGGACATTATACAAAGATAAATGAATATAGATCAGTGTGAAAACAAGTTAAAAAATTACAAAGATTTTTTCCCCCTGTAACAACAGCAAAGCAGATAACAGTAAATCTAATTATTATTATTATTATATCATTTTCATTATTATTATTATTGCTACTACTATTTATTACTGATTGATTAATTTTCTTGAATTTTTAATTGGTAAAAAAAATCTACAATTTTTAATAGTTTATTTTTTCCTTCTTATTTTGTGTTAAATTCCAATCTTCTCAAATCTCTTTATTTTTAGTTTTTAACACACAAAAAAGAAAAAAGAAACAATTTAGAAATTAATAGTATAATTAAGCTCTAATTATATTATATTGTATTAATAATTATAAAGGCGCCACGGTGGCCTAGTGGGTAACATGATCGCCTCACAGCAAGAAGGTCGCTGGTTCGAGCCTCGGCTGGGTCAGTTGCCATTTCTGTGTGGAGTTTGCATGTTCTCCCCGTGGTTGCGTGGGTTTCCTCCGGGTGATCCGGTTTCCCCCACAAGTCTAAAGACATGTGGTATAGGTGAATTGGGTAGGCTAAATTGTCCGTAGTGTATGAGTGTGAATGTGTGTGTGTATGAATGTTTCCCAGAAGGGCATCCGCTGCGTAAAAATATGCTGGATAAGTTGGCGGTTGATTCCGCTGTGGCGACCCCGGATTAATAAAGGGACTAAGCCGACAAGAAAATGAATGAATGAATGAATAATTATTAAATAATAATAGTAATATTATTAAATTAATAATATATAGTAATAATTATATTATATCATATTAATAATATAATTAATTTCTTGTGGAAAAGATGCGGCCCCATCTCACCCAGACTCTGCCTCGAGCGGCCCCCGAGTAAATTGAGTTTGAGACCCCTGCACTAACCCTAACCCAACCCCAACCTAACAGTCTACTTATAATCTAGTAAGAATTAGTTGGCATGTAGATGCAATGTAACTTAAATTCAACAAACAGACCATTAAAATAAAGTGTGACCTGTGTTTATAATGAAAACTGTACCAATGCCAAATGTATCTGCCAATATCCCAAAATTTTTTTGCGATTAACTGGTGATGTTTTATCATAATATATATTATTATCATGATATTGACCTAAGCTTAAAAAAAGATTCCTTTTACAGGTACAGTATAATACCAAAAAAACTTAATGCATTGTTTATTGTATACATACATTTTTAGAGTAAACAAATGTTTTGGCCAAATTAAATTGCAACAAGATGATAAAGTACAACAGGTAACACAATTGTGAAATTAAACAGTGAGAAATAGCCATATTGTAGTCATTAGTCAAAGCTCATTTTAAAAAATACAACTAAATTTTATTACTTATTAACTCCATTTAATAAAATGATTATGAAGTTTGTTTTTCATACACTGTTAGGCATTAACTGAGAAATAAACATTACTTAATAAATGCTTTTGTCGTTGCATTACATTGACTATAGTTAAATTAATTGATGTTAACAAATAAGCCTTGCTGTACAGAATTAACAAAAGGCCTATAGTCACCGAATTTTCAATGTCGGTGGCCAGATTAACATTTGGGGGAAGAAATCGCTTATTATGTCTCTATGGGTTTGGTGCTGAGATGAACAAACTACTAATAAAACAACTGAATATTCTTCAAAGACTATCAAAACATTTAATGTGAAGTGCCCTTGATAATATTGATATTGTGCATCTTCATTATCACAAAATAACCCTGCATTATTGAATATCATCACATCTATCTGTAAAGTAACTCTGCACCTTCTTCCGGACGGCTTTATCCAGGAGGCCGTGCTCCTTCAGAGCCTGAGAGGAGAAGAAGAGCTCCTGCAGCCTCTGTGCTGTGCTCTGGATGTTGCTTTGTTGATCCTGAAGAAGCAGAAGTCATGCATCTTAAATGAGACGAGCAGTAAAGTGTGCTGCACAAACACCTCCCGTAACACAAGAAGCCGACTTAGCAAAACTAAATTAACAGATTGAGTTACAGCTCATGCAGAGCCTTCCACTGCGAAACAAAGAACCTGTCAGAAACGCAGGAGATTTCATAATAATAATATTCATTAAAAAAAGAGCAATCATCAAACAATGGAAATGCCTACCGGTGCCAACTTTGTGGTAATCCCGTTGGAAATGGGAGGAAGGTTGACAACTTCAGTGTCCTGTTCAGTTGAAGCAAACACACACACACACAAACACACACACACACACACACACACACACACACACACACACACACACACACACACACACAAACACATATACACACGAATGGATTTTGTTTTGTTTTGATAATGCACCTTTAATGGGTCTTTAAGAGATTGTTTCTCTTAAAATTGTTAATTCTATCATCATTTACTTGCCCAAGTTTTTTGTTCTGTTGAAGACAAAGGAATATTTACACTATGGAATGTTGGAAACCGGTAACCATTGACTTGTTTTTCTTATTATGGATGTCAATGGTGACTGATTTCCAACATTCTTCAAAATATGTTCTTTGGTGTTCAACAGAACTGCATTGGAATAAATTAGGGGGGATTAACTAATGACAGATTTGACATTTTTGGGGTGAACTATGCCTTTAATATAATGTTAAAAGGATAATTACCCCCCCCCCCCTTTTACCTTAAAGTTGTCAGGTAAAAATATTAAAGAATATCTTACTAAGTTGGTGATTACGCTGTAATTAATTAATAAATGATCTTTAAATTAGTTTCACTTCCTAAAACTCCCTTATATTTTGTCAGGAGCCATTAATCTAGATTGGTCTGTGTATGATTTTTTGACTCTAAATTGTATTTTTATAAAAGAAGTACGGTTTCTGCTACCTTTAAGGTTTCTTTAACTGGTTAAAAAAATATTTAACAGTAAATTACCATTTTTTGGCGACGTACTGATTTAAAAAAAACATTTATCCATTTTAATGTTCAAACATTTCGTGTGCTTACTGAAAACTGTATTACTAATGATAAATCCATTGCAAACTTTAAAAACCGTTGGGATGTTGTAACTCAACGTCATGCCAAATTTCGATAAACCCAACCAAACCGTTTGATTAAAATAATGGAATTTAAATTAAAAATAAAATTATAAAAGTAACCCAACGTAAGTCCATATTAGACCCAACGTTGGGTTACAGCAACCCAGCAGTGTATGCAAATAAAATACATTAAACTAAACATACAAACTTACTGATTTCTGCTTATTCCTTTTCGGCACAACTCCGTTTCTGTAATATTTCCACATGGCACAAAATAGTCCAGACAGGAGTTTTCTGCTCTGAACTTTATTTTTAAAATAACAGCAAACATATTTCATCCATATCGCAGGCTTTTATACGTTTTCTATAAGTCCTCTTAAATGTATCTTACTTAGATATATCTATTCGGATCCAGGAGCGTCCGAGGAGCAGCAGGTTTTCTCTGAGTGGAAGATGAAGCCGTGCATCAGTCAGTGCGCCGCAGTCACCGCTAGAGGGCGACCTGTCTGTGTTTTGATCTGCCATGGGAACGTCATGATCGGCAGCTCACGGTGAATTTCAAAGCGCTGCCAATCTTTTTCCATTATCATTATTTTATAGATTCAATTTTGACATATATTATTTTATCTTTTATGTTTTACGTTTTCTATGATATGTATATATTTTATTTTATTCAATAATTTTATATCATAACATACATGTTATAGGTTACATCTTTTTTATAAAGCATTTTATATATTTTATTATTTTATATTCTTTTATTCATTGTTTCTTTTTCTGAAACACAACAGCATTCTATATATTTACATTTTTACACACAGACACACACACACATGGTTTTATTGTCTTTTTTTATTTTGAAAACGCTTTTGATTCTCTTCAAGAGTTGATTACTGTGTATATGCATAAACATTTCAATCTAATTGAATCTGCTTTAATTTTTTTAGGATAAAAGATAAACATTTTTAGAATTCAATTAATTTTGTTCATTTTCTTGTTTTTAAAGTGCTTTTCTCTTCATGTAATTTTTTTATACAAGTATGAGTATTTGATTTAAGTTTCATTTTAATTTGAGTTATAGGCTACATTCAAACATTTTTTATTATTTTATTATTACATCAAATATTTTATTATTTCTTGCTTTATCATTTTAAATGTTTTCCCCCCAAATATATTCATTTAAATTTCTTTTTACATTTACACATTGTGTCTTTTCATTTAAACAATATACATTTGATCAGTTTCTGCTTCACTTATTTGTATTCAAATTAATTTTTAGCCTTTCTTCAATTATCTCCAATTTAATTCATTTTATTTCATTATCCCATCGTTGTTTTTCTTTAGTTGAGCATATTTTATCTTCTTTAGATCTGATTCAATTTTTAGTTTTTTTCATATACGACTTCACGTGATTTTTTAATTTTATTTGCTATTTGCTAAATTTAAATCTTTCATGTAGTTTTTTTCTGCTCTCTGTGCTGTACTCAATCTCCCACGATGCACCGCGGCATTGTTTTGGTGTCCCACAGTCATGGCGGCGCTGTCAGGCACCTCCTCAGAGTCATGCCAGCTCAAAAGCACTCTAAACCGCCTAAAATCCAACACCTCCGCTTCGCCCAGAGCCCGAACCCGCTCCGAGCCGCTGTACGTGATCTCTCTGGACCGCTACGGCAGAGACTCGGACTTCAGCATCCGCTTCCCGGACAGCATCTCGATGTCCGAGAGCCTGTTTGATGCCACTCTCACGGACGGGGACTGTAAGATCCGCGTTTCTCTAGATCCCGCTTTAAACAAACTCATCAGAGGGAATAAACTGCACTGCGGCTCCGTCGTCCGGAATGTGGAGTTCAGCCGCGGGGATGCAGACACGGGAGACGGAGAGAGTTTCCACGTCTGCGGGCTGGAGGTGGACCGATTCTGCGGTGGGGATGCCGCTCTTCGGGCGCTCTCATCCATCAATGTGAGGACCATTCCCTGGATGTTTGGGGAGCCGCGAGCAGGACCGCTCAGAGCTCGCAGGACCTCCTACCTGCCGCTGTGGAACAATCATGACTTCTGTGGAGAAATGTGGCGCGACACGCCGCCCTCTGAGCCCGACGCGGAGGACTCTGGAGAGGACATAGACGGTACAGTATGTGTGGATGTTTGCCTTCTACTTTACTTTAAACTTTATTGTCCATTCTGCATGGCACAGAAAGAAAATTTGTCTTTAACTCTGGATTTAAAATAACAATTGCTTACATATACAACAATCACACAATAACAACACTCATCAAGACAACAACATAAGTTAAACATTTAAAATCCAAATTAGCCCCTTACTAATTACTGCCAATCATTCTTCACAACAGTCTCCTTCACTTCAAACAGGATCCGATTTAAGACCACAACTGCAATTGAGATAAATGACTTTTTATAAACATTTCTTCTGGCTTTAGGAATTTTAAACCTGCGTCCTGATGGTAACATTTCAAAAGCTGTGTGAAGGGGATGTGTATTAAAGGCATGGGCCGGTATAAGATTCTGATGGTATGATAACCTTGGATAAAAATATCACGGTTTCACAGTATGACGGTATTGTGTTTACTGCTCTAAAATATATTCTTTTTAAATGTCTGGCTAAAAAACAAAACCTTTTTCCCCTTTGAACACAATATATTTTATTTTGAGAAACATTTAAAATATTTTGGGGCAGTAAACATGTCAGGCTGTCAAGACTTCTGCGATCTTCATTTGTTCAAAAAACACTGATTTCTTTACAATTTACACCTAAAAAACTTTTTTAAAATGTAAATAAAAATAATCTCCCCCATACCTTAGGAACAGTATAGCAGAAAATTTTGGCGGTATGAAAACCTTGACTTTTCCATACCGCGGTATACCTTGAAAACGGTTATCGTCCCATGTCTAGTGTATTATCTTTAAAAATTGCAATTGCTGTTTTTTTCCATAATGTTGTTTGTGAATGTTGTTTGTGACCAGTTATCTTCAGTTGCCTGATTGATCATTTGCGATAATTTCTTCTTCTGTTTAAGTGTTGTGTTACCAAACCTTAAATCGTTTTATATGTAAGAACACTCTCTATCAATGATCTAAATGCCATATTTATAAAGTCTGTGTACTAACATTAAAACTTCTCAACTTGCGGAGGAGACTGAGCCGCTGACTTGCCTTCTTATAAACAGCCTCCATATTACTATTAAAATTCAGTTTATTGTCAATAATTCTGCCTAAATACTTAAAATTTTAGGCCTGCTCTACTGTTTGTGAATAGTGACTGGTTTAAATCTAGTATCTACTGCTCTTGTTTGACTCTTCAGACATAACTCTTTTGTTTTTTCAATATTAATATTTTCAATATTATATAATAAGGTGTAATGAACCTTTTAGTCATAATTTGAGGGAGTCTCTCGTATAGACAGCTCCTGTATCAGTTCAATTTAGAGCAGAGCTTCTCAATCTCAAATTCTCAAACCAAAGTCTATAAAAACCACCAACTATTTTTGAAAGGAGAATAATGATAAATCTATCTTTAATTTAAGTCCTATAGATAGATGGTTACATTGATGTACATTTCATAACTTTTTTATACGGTTTTATAAAACTGTATAGATAACCTTTATCATTGATTTTATTAAAAAAACAAATTTTATGTCAAAATTACTTAAAATGATCTAAAATAACACAAAACAAGCATTAAAACGATAAAGAAAATCACCCACTCTCCATCGATTTGGTCCCTGATTTGTCAGGGTTCGCCACAGCAGAATGAACCACCAATTACTCTTGCATACATTTTATGCTGCAGTTGCCCTTCCAGCCACAACCCAGCACTTACTCGTGAACCCCCAGTGCTGGGAAACACTATTCACACACTACAACAATTTAGTATATCCAATTCACCAAACACGGGGAGAACACAGAAATGGCTCAGCCGGTACCCAAACCAGCGACCTTCTTGCTTTGAGGCAACAGTAATAAATAAATAAATAAATATTAATCTATGATAATTGTATAAAAAAAATATATTTCTATGATAAATAATAATAATAAACATGCTTGATAACATATATGTTCATGTTTTCATCACAGAACAGAGAGTGTTGATGTTCATGTGTATGCTTTGGTTTCTGGTAGCAGATATCGGCTCCATGGTTTCACTTGCAAAATTACGCAGACATTTCTTGAGTGGATCTCGACGCTACCGGGGTGCTCTGTGTGTGCGGATTCTTCACAAATCCAGACTGATGTATTATGGAAAGGCGGATCAGAAATGTGATTGTCCCTATAAGGTCAGAGATCAAGATCGAGACAGTTTTGACGTGCATGTTTCAGTTACCTGTATGACTTAACACTGTTTTAGTTTTGGAGTTTAGTTTTTGATTTGACATTTACTGACTTATATTTTAGGCGTCTTAACATTTTATTTTTTTTTGAGTTTATGTTTACGGGCAAAGATTTACCTAGTCCAAAAATCATTTTCAGTGCTACTGTTTAACGTCCATACCAACTATCTCAATATAAGTAGTTAATAGTGGCTTTTAAAAAGTACTATTTAAGCCTGTATGCGTCAGTGTAAATTGCCTAATTTCACCTAAAGCACTGATTTGAAGTGATTTCTGGCATCCTTCTGTGTTCTCAGGCTGAGCTGCAGGTTGGCGATGGCTCATCCAATGCTTGTGTTGTACTGTGGAACACAGTCTGTCTGCACTGGTACCGAATCCTGCATCCAGGACAAGTCTTAAGATTGTGTCGCTACAGAGTCAAGGAGAGTTACAGCAGCCGCACGGGCAAGGATTCAGAGTCACACATTGGTAGAAAAACATTATACACAACTATTTTTTAATTTATGACATGTAGACTACTACTGAAAAGTTTGAGGTCAGTAATATTTTTAAGATTTCAGTTTATTGACTATATTATTACTATTATTATTATTATTATTATTATTATTATTATTATTGTTGTATTAAAGGGATATTTCACCAAAAAAATAGGAAATTCTGATGTCATTTGCTCACCCTTCACGTTTTCCAAACCTGTTTGACTTTCTTTCTTCTGTTTAACACAAATTAAGATATTTAAAAAAAACCAGGAGTCATGTAACCATAGTATTCTTCCATAGTATTTGTTTTTCCTACTGGTTTTGTATACTGGTTTTCTGCTTTCTTCAAAATATTTTATTTTGTGTTCAAAGAATAAAAAAGTTCATAATGGTTTGGAACCACTTTAAGGTGAGTAAATGGTGATCACATTTCCATTTTTGTGTGAACTATCTGTAGTTTTCTGTTTAGCGATATGAATTTTTGTAACATTATAAATGTCTATACTGTCACATTTGAATACATTCTCACCATGAAAAAGCCATAGAAGCTGACATGGCATTAAACTCAAACAAACAAACATCTTTCACTTTTGATAAATGTAATGTGTCCTAACTAAATAAAAGTAATAATCTTACTGACCCCAAACTTTTGAACAGTAGATTATATGAATTAGATATAGGTTTTTGTTTTTGTTTAAATCATGACTATTGCTCATATTTTGCACTTTATCTACTTCTGTTTCTCCATTAGAGATCAGTCTTAATTCCAGGAACCCCACTGCCCATATTTATATCATCCCTAAAAACCAGATTTCTCCCGACTGGGCTTTGCCAGACCTGCCTCACTCATTCACTTGTGGGTATGTGTACAAAATCACATTTTCTTTTTGTGTCTCTTTAAATGAAAATGAGCTCCAGCACTCCACCCCCTTTCTAGAAGAGGGTGGAGCATTTTCAGCTTGCCGCTCAGTTCATCAGGCAATCACAAACAAAACATCTGCATGCATTTTAAAGCATAGTCAGTTTAAACTCCTGATATTCAGTTTTCAGAGCATGAAGATTATGCACGGAAAGCCAAAGTGCTTTTTCCTTTTTTTCAAGTTTACATAATGTTGGTTATGTGTGTGAATTAATTGCAAGTAAATCAGTATATTTTTATTTTATTTATTACATATATAGAGAATAATTAACTTTTGGAGTCCCCTGCTGTCCAAAGCCATGCCTCCTGACACGCGAATGCGCACTGTAAAGATGACAGACAACCCACCAGTTCATGTCATTCTCCAGCTAGAAATGTAGTTAGTGGTTGGCCGGCGGCATGCAGGAATTACCAATGACTGTAAGGGAATTGCACTTATTACTAAGCCATACTTGCATGCTATTTCAGACCGAATATTCAAAGTAGCATGGTAAACAATATAGGGAGCACGTCACAGGTTGTCATTGTTTAAAAAAGAACCAATGTGATGTGAATATAAAACCAACTTCAGCTCAGTAAAGCAGGCTAGGTGGAACAGCGCTATTTACTGATGTTTTGTTGTTAAACTAAATAAAAATCTACATTATCGATGTAAAAGGTGTGTTATGAAACTGAAAATAGTCACATCAATCTTTGGCCGGAAGATTTCAGTGGCTGAATAACACTTTTGTGCATACAACCCATTCGTAACACAACGCAATCTACACAGCTTTGCGTGACTAAAAGAGTTTTAAAACAGAACATAGCCTGTCTAACAGAAATACTTCAGCCATGGTGTCGTCCTTCCTCCAGCGTGCAAAAGTACCTCCAAAATTGATTCAGGATTTTAAAAAGTTTTGATTCAGCATTTGATTTGACCGCAACTGTGATCGTCCCATCTGCACATGAACGCGCGGCATGCATAGATGCATGCGTGCACACGCTAATGGTGGATCTGCGTGAAGAGATGCGCACTGGTACAAATCTACATTTGCTGACAGACTGTTTGGGCTACTTATAAGAATTATGGGAATTTTCGGCTCGTCAGTATTCAATAGGATGAATATTTTTTAGTCTTATGCCTGACCCAGAATATAAAAATACATTTAGATCATTTACTTTATTCATTACTATTTGAATGTGAGGAGACATTCAACCAGCACAACAAAAAATGTCTCTGAAGACAATCACCTACTGCACCTTTAAACAATAACATTACACACTAAAGGACAATTGAAGTGAAAAAGCATAATATTACCCCTTTAAATAGTAATCAAATGAGAAATGCATTAGTGATCATCTCTTACAGGCAGGAGATTTCTAGTTGTCCAGAAGGCCACATCTGTGATGTCATTGGTGTGGTGATCTTTGTTGGTCGTTCAGAACGGGTCAGAAGGAAAGGTGAGATGTTGGGTAAAAACAGAAATACTTTTAATGTATATTATATACATATATACATAGCTGACTGAACAAAATTGCCCTTTGCAGATGGCCAGAGGTTAGAGATGGAGGAATATCGGTGGATCCAGATGGTGGACCGATCAGACAAGTCAATCATGATCAAGCTTTTCTCTACATCACAGCCTGATGTTCAGAGCCGCATCTATCCAAGTATGACAACAGACTGTTTTCTCTTTGCCTGTATTAAAGACCCACTGTCATTTTTCGCTTTCCTCTCTTTAATTCAGTGGCACTGGTTGTCTGCACCAGATTAAAGCTCATCAGAAGTGCAGTTGACGGAGCTACAAGTTTTGAATATCTCACCAACACCTCACTGACCCAGGTTTACTGCACAGGTAAATACCATGCTTTAACACCCGTGTAGATCAGATGTTTCATATGCAGTTTTGGGGTCAGTCAGAGTCATTTTATTCAGGAAGAAGATGCTTTAAGTCAGACATGCCCAAACCTGGTCCTGGAGGGCCGGTGTCCGGCAGATTTTAACTCCAAGGTTCCTCAACACACCTGCACGGATGTTGGAACTAAACTTCCAGAAGACACCAGCCCTCCAGAATCGAGTTTGGGCACCCAGCTGTAAGTGGTTCTAAATTTGGAGACTTTCTCTGTTTGTAAAATATTCTCCAACACTAGCTTTATTCCAGAGTGTGCTAAAAACCTACTTGATTTCTGTTGCTTTTAATAATGTCTTGTAAATTTTGCCTCAATTAGGCTTTGTTTCTGTTTCTCGTTGTTTCCTTTTTTTCTGCACTTTGGTTCCACGTGTAGTGTTGAAAGTGCTTTATAAATAAATTGGGTTGACATTTTTGTTTCGTAATTGAGTGGCATTTATAATGTTATGAACCAATAACATATTAAGTAAATACTGCTTTTTTTCAATACGTTTATTCTCATTTTACACACAAAAAAAGGTATAATTTACCCAAATTTTAAAGAGATAATTCACCCAAAAATAAATATTTACATTATTTTTTCACTTTCAAGTGGCTCCAAACATGAATTTGTGTATCCTGTTGAACACAAAAGAAGATATTTTAAAGAAAGCTTTAACCATTGACTTTTATAGTAGGAAAAACTAGTGCCATGGAAGTCAATGGTTACTCATTTCCAACTTTCTTCCAAATATCTTTTGTGTTCAATAGATAAAATGATGACAGACTTGGCGTTTACGACACCTTTAACATTTACAGTGAGTGAAATTAGATAAATCACTTATTTCTAATAAACTATTTTCGAATATTAAAACAGGCACAGGGTCTCGCCCCGTGATGCCATACAGGGGGTTAAGGCCCATTCGAAGGTTTCTCCACTGGCTGAAGCAGGTGGATGAGAGGAGTCTGCTGGACAGAGCTGTGGTTGGTGGATACTTCAGCTACCCGCCTCTACCTGTTTCACTGCATTACTTCATGGAGAACAGACAAAGTAAGGAAGCACAGAATGTTGTTTATACAAAAATGTGTGTTTTTGGATTGAACGATGCATGTAGTAATCTCCCCTAAATTCATTTCAAATTTGTGTGTTTGTGTGTTTGTGTATGAAGGGGAAGATGGTCTTATCAGTGGAGGAGAGATGAAATTAGAGTGTGAGAAGTTAAATTATAGAGAAAAGCTGAGGTTTGTTGTTCAGTGTGTGATCACTGCAGCCTGCTACCATCATCGAGAGGTACACACACAAATATACATCAACAAATCACACCATAATACCATTTAAAGGGTTAGTTCACCCAAAAATGAAAATTGGCTCATCATTTATTTTACTTCATGTGTTTTTAAACCTTTACGAGTTATTTTTTACACAAAAGAAGATATTTTGAAGAATGCTGGTGGCTGGCACCCACAGCAGGATAAGAAATTATATATTTTCATAGCAGGAAAATAAATGATATACATTTATTCATTCATTCATTCATTCATTCATTCATTTACTTTTCGGCTTAGTTCCTTTATTAATCTGGAGTCGCCATCGGAATGAACCGCCAACTTATCCAGCACGTTTTACGCAGCGGATGCCCTTCCAGCCACAACCCATCTCTGGGAAACATCCATACACACTCATTCACACACATACACTACGGACAATTTAGTCTAGCGGCTAGCCAATTCACCTGTACCGCACGTCGTTGGACTGTGGGGGAAAACCGGAGCACCTGGTGGAAACCCACGTGAACACGGAGAGAACATGCAAACTCCACACCAACTGACCCAGCCGAGGCTCGAACCAGCGACTTTCTTGCTGTGAGGCGACAGCACTACCTACTGCGCCACCGTGTCGCCTAATATATATATTTATAGTAGGAAAATAAATAACAATGTACGTCAACGGGTCCTAGCAACCAGAATTTTTCAGTATATCTCAGTATATAAGAAACTCAAATGGTTTTAAGTAAAGGGTGAGTAAAAGATGACAGAATTTAAATTTTTGGGTGAACTATCCTTATAAACAGGGTAAAAATATATATTTTGATGTTTTTACTTATCTGTTATGCTCATCATGGATGATTTTTATTTGATTTAATAACAATATTTGACAATTTAACGCATTCTTGCTGAATAAGATTATAATTTCTTTACAAACCAAAAAAACACCCACTTTCTTAACTGCAAATGCTTGAACAGTATTGACCCTGTCTTATATCTATTTTTTTTCACCTTTATAGGCGAGTGGACGATCACAGTATTCAGATCTTCCATCAGCTCCACTCAGCCCTAGAGTGCCACGGCAAAGGGAGGGGTGTGTGTGTTATTTTTTCTTTCTGATGTGATAAATATAGACATTTCTTTATCAAAAACGTTCATATATGCATAAGGGGTTTTCCTGGCTCAAAATGAGTCAGAGGTGGCATCCCGATCTTGAAAGTGTTCTTACTTGAAACAGATACATTTTTCATTAGAAAGTAAAACATTATCTTATTTAAAATTAAGTACATGAGCAATGCTTGAGCATCACTTGGAGTCTGTCAGTAGCCTTCATTGCCTGTCTGCTGTTTGTGAAAAGGTGGAGAAAATTTGACAAAATTCGGAGGTTGCCACCTCATTATTCTCTATGCGGGAAAAACCAATTGCATAACTAAGCCAACTATGAAACCCAAACAATGAAAATTCTGTTACTAATTTCTAATCATCATGTCGGTCCAAAACCCTAAAACCTTCATTTATCTTTGAAACACAAATTAAGTTATTTGAGATTAAATCCAAGAGCTCTCATCCTCCATAGACAGCAATGGTCCAGAGATGCTCAAAGTTCAGAAAAGGAACTAAAAATATTGTCAAAAGATTCCATGTTACTTTACTGGTTCAACATTAATCATATGAAGCTCCAAGAACACCTTTGTGTGCCAAAGCAAAATGTAAATATGACTATGTTCACCAATAGAGACTCCCTGTCTCAGCTTGCATATGCAATTCTGCAGTCGGATACTATTGCGTTTACTATGCAGTATGATGTATTTCCATTAGAATCTGCTCCGCAACATGTAAGCGCCATATTGTCCATACCAAACATGCACACTGCACATTAGCTAACAGTTTTTACAGTTACAGTTATTTTTTTCTTCAAACAAAAGTTTTCTTGGAGCGCTTTGTATGATTACAGTTGAACCAGTTGGAATGTTTTGTGAATAATTTTGGTTCCTTTTCTGGACTTCGAGCTCCTCTATCAGGATTAGAGAGCTCTCGGATTTCATCCCAATATCTTGTAACGGTTTCTTTTGCTCACTTTAAGTGTACTGGGGTGCCAGAGTTTCACTGTCGTTTTAGTCAAATCATGAAACCTTACAAAGGACTATTATTAAATCACTGTTCACACACAGACCCTCAAATTGTGTTCACGCAAAATAAACACTCAAAATATGCACTTTTATAACACCATAAATCATGTTTAAACGTCCCATGAAAATTAAAATAAAGCTTTTTAGATGTTAGAATTAGTATTATTCGTATTTAGGATATCTGTAAGCTAGTGCGGCCCAAAACAGTAACAAAATTCACATTTAGAAGATATAAAGCTGATATAAACATGTAAAGCTTGTAGTTTGTCACTTCCACCAAAATAAACAAAATAGTTTCTCATGACATCATAACCAATCAAATGCTCTCTAGTATCTGACATGCCTCGTCCCTTTCTAGATGCTTCTCAATTGCTTTTTATTTGATGCACTTGAGGTCAACCACTCTCACTGGCAGAGCTGTGATGGTAAAACACTTTTGGCTGTTTTTTAAAAAGGGTAGGGGGATACACTATGTCCCACGCTCTCTTCGTGTTTCAGTTCAGATTGTGTCAAACATTGAATAAAAATGCATATTTCAAACTTCACGGGACCTTTAAGGAATCAAATCAGGGATCAAACAAATAATCAAAATGAATACACAAATAATGTAACTTCTTGAATATTGATAATTATGTGTCGATTTATTATTATTTATTTATTTATTGCCACATCATCCACTTATGGCTATTTCATGGCAAAATGGGTATACATAAAATATTACATGATAAAAACAAAATCATATTACAAAAAAAATAATAATAAAAAAGGTAAATAAATAAAATTCACATAAAAAAATATTCAAAGTTAAATATGATTTTTCAGTTCAATTAATAAATAATTAAAGATTCTTCCTGGAGGTACCTTTTTAAAAATGCTCGTCAAAATACTCTCCTTATAAAAATCTTGTCTAATGATATTTAAACTTCCACATTCCAACAAAATATGTTTCATGGTAAGAGCAGCTTAGCAGTAATTACATTTAGGTGGTGCTTAGTTGTTCAGTTAATACAAGTGAGTCGACATAGAATGTCCAATTCGACATCTAGTATAGACAGTTTGATCATGCCTGGTCTCAAAATTATAATTTGCAAAGTGTCTTTCATTTATTTTCAGGTTAATTTCATGTAATTTATTATTTATGCAGTTGTCCCATTCCCTTTGCCCTGTTTCGTTTATATACAAATTAATTGTACGTTCTCAGGAGGAATTAAATCATTATGTGTCTAAAAAAAAAGCAAATCCGTTAAGCAACAAACTTTTTTGTCACTAAAAATAGTTCAATAACCTTTTAAAACAAGGCTTAATCCAAAAAAAAAAAACACCAAACAAAGTCAACAGTCAACAATCCTAAATTGTGTTCAGAAGAAAAGAAATGTCTCGGGATTAAAAGAACACAAGGGTGAGTAATTAATAACAGAATTTTCATTTTTGGGTGAGCTAATCCTTTATCTACATGTTCATAACTTGTTGAACCTTAAGTCCCTTAAGATTATTCATATTTGTGTCAAGCACAGGTCTGAACCTTACAGGACTCCTGTGAAGCGGAAACTTTTCAGCAGCACCAGTCCTAGAAAGAGGTAAGAATGTGCACTTTCTGTCCGATACAGCCAAACTAGTCCTATTGCCAAACAATATTCTCTAATAATAATACATTTTCACTCAGGCTGGCACCACCTCTGCAACCACTTACAACGGAAGATGATGCAGAAAGGGGTAAAAATCACACAAACCATTCAATTTCTTGGATATATTTTTACATCAACGTTATTTCACAGACAGCTAATCAAATAGTGACAACCAAAATACCTCCATTACCCTGCAGATTGCTCCCTGTTTGATGGAGCCATGGAGTTTCTAGTGGGAGAGCAGGATGACGACAGTTTTGATGAAGATGGAGAAGAAGACTTCTGGACTCCGCCCACCAGTCCCATGGCCTCACGTCTCGGACTGAATCGTGTCGCTATTGAAACTTTGCCACGGGTGTTTTCTTATGAGCGCCGACATGTTCAGACCGTTGCGGTGGGGATGCAGGTTAACAGTTATCACAAGCTCCTCCCTCAGAGAGAGCTGGAGTCATTTAACCCCGCCTCCTGCTACACCGGCTACTTTACTCTGACAATGAGAGGTGCGCTTTTAAAACACACAGACATTTTTTTATATATTGTATGAAGTTAAAGTTCTCGTGAAATTAAAATAACGATTTATATAGTAACAATATGTCAGTTTAAACTATGTCTACAGGGTGCTCCAAATGGATCCGCCTAAGTGGGTCGATGATTTTTTAAAATTTATTTATTTTTTTACATCACCTCATATTTCAGATTCTCATCAAATTGTTTGACCAATCAAATGCTCTTTAATATCTGACATGCCCCGGCCTTCAAGATGTTTCTCTATGGCTGTGTCTGAAACTACTACTCAGTACTGCATTTGAATTTAAGCATACTACTCAGCCATTAGAAAAGTGTGTTCTATACAGTATGAATGCAAGTAGTATGAATGGAACTCGGACGTACTACAGCCGCCATTTTGTCATGATCGCATGACCTACCCACGTCAGTTTTGTCGCTGCACTTCCATTCGTAAATTCTCTTGTGGGGCATCATGGGATAGAGTAGCATCCATACGATGCACACTTCAGAATCTCACTGGAAGTAGTAGGTCATCCGGGCACTTCTCGCATACTGATTTTCGAATTCTAAAGCCACCTTTCCGCTGCACACGACAAACGACAAGCGACAGACCGGAAGTCATTCATTTCCAATGGAGAGTAGTTCGGGAGCTGCGTGGAGTTCCGATCATCTCCGTATGCTGAAAATTTGGATCCAATTTGAGCTGCGGATCCGTTGAAATATTTGAACTCCTGCGACTAGATCGTATGCGACAGGCCGACCGGAAGTAATGTATTTCAGTGTTGTCCAAGCAGGTCCGTGTGCGCAACATGAGAAATAGGGTTTTTTCGGGGTTTTTTTAATCAGAAAAAGTCTGTATTAAAAAAAACATTTCTATTCATAAATGAGCAATAAAAATATTATTATAGAAATTTTTAGCGGCCTATGAGTTTCAGTATTCATTTATTCATTTATTCATTCAACCATGGTGAACACATGGAGAATAAAGGCTCTTGCTCTTGCACTCCTTTATTTCGGACACTGCGAGAATCAGCATCTCCCCCATGGTGCCCGACAACACTGAAAGTACTGTGCGACTGCCACTAGGGGGCGTATTCCGACAGTGGTGTCCAAATGTCATGTGCAGTGGAAAGGCGGCTTATGAATCAGACATACTACTCGGCTCGCATACTGATTTTAGCCTACTATATAGTATGGAAGTATGCGGTTTTGGTTTCTCAATTCCAAAAATGCAGAGAACGGACTCGTGTTCTTGTGGAGACCGGTCTTGCCAGGTCACCTTGGAGAAACGAACTCAGGAGACCACGAGAACGCAGAACGCGTCCTCTGAGAAATGAGATGCTGCGTTCTTCCTGATGGTCACATGACCTTCACGCGTTTATAACTGAAAATTATTTAAACATTACAGCATATATACAGCGATTTATTGTTTTTTCCCTTTTTAATATATGTATATACAAAACCCTTACGAATATACGCTGCACAATACAAATAAAACTGATTTTAATACAAATTTCAGCAAATAAACAACCTTATTGTGTTTATGCCTCTATAGAGATTTTCATGTTAATGTTTACTCTCACCGTTTCATTTAGAGTTATATCTCAATTATATTCAATAAGTTATATCTCTGAACTTTGAATAACTGAATAAAATCCATATAAAATGCTGCGCTTTCCACCTCCACTCGCAATGACTTCTGGGACTTCCAGAGCGAGTTTGGTGCTCATTTCTGCATCGGTGCGTCCTCGATATCAAGAACACTTCCGGGAACATTCATGCATCCTCCGTTCTTGCGGTTTTGAGTTTTGGAACTGAACTTTGGCTGGTGATGATGACGTTACATGAGGACGCATATTGAGAAACAGCCATTTACTTTTCATTTGATGCGCTTGAGCTCCACCACAAAAAAACTAAATGTTATTGGCTGTTTTTTAAAAAGGGGAGGAGCTACTCTGTCACACCCTCTCCATGTTTCAGTTGAGATTGTGTCAAACATTGAATATAAAATGCACATTTCAAAGCACATCATGGGACCTTTGAGGTGTTATTATGCATACTTGTGTCATTATATTAGTAAATAGTTTAATATATTAGTAAAATCTTTCCCCTTTTTTCATTTTTCCTGTTTCACACAGCTCTATCTGATGGAGTGATGCTCGATGTTGTATTTCTACCTGCTGCCCCTGGTAACCTGCACTGGATGCCCCTCCCCCTCTCACATGATAACTCATGGGAGTCGGTCTTATCACATGGAGGTTTTTCACCACATGCTCCACCCCCAAGTCCTGGTAAATATGAAATAAATGAACCTGATTTAAAATGAATGAATTTAGGTTAAAAAAATCACTGTTCGTGAATTTATTCATAAATAAACAACGCCAATTCTGAAATCAGGAATGATCAAGTGATTTGTTATTTTTCTTAAACTCCTATTTAATTGACGTGAGTGCAAAGAAAAAATTTCCAGTGTTTTCGCTGGCAAACGTTGTGTGTGTTTTGTAATTATAAACTAATTTTAATGGTAGTGCAACATTCTCTGCACCTCGTTTAAAAAATGTCACTTCCATTGACTACAAAAGAAAATAAATGCTCAGATTTGGTGGACACACGTCCTGATTATTTATTTAATTGCATTTTACAAAATCTTCCAACTTATTTGGAATTGGGGTTGTATTTTAGCCATAGGTTGTTTGCAATCACGTGGTGCTGGTGACGCCTGAAATTCAGATGGAGGGCAGGACGTAAAAAAACTGAAAGGGAGACTCTGGTCACATGCATTAGAGTAGATTGATACATATGGTCTTATTTTACAGAAAACCTTTCTCTTAAATTTGAAAGTATTTTTTAATCTTGTTTTGGACAAAATAAAAGGTTTCTATGTCTTATAAAAATGACAAGGTCATATTATTATTATTATTATTATTATTATTATTTTTATTATTATTGTCATTAGGTAGATATTTAAATGTTAATTTAACATTACTCAAAAAAAAAACAGTCAATTTTAGCAATTACTATAAATCATTTTGTTTTTCCTGTTATTGTACTCTTTAATTCACAGCATAAAAACATGAGATCAGAAAATCACTCAAATTTGAGTCATCTTCTTTTGCAAATTAACATATATTTCAATCATTCTTCATAACCTAATTCAGACCAGCAATTATGGCTGCACAATATAAACTTTTAGTGTCAATAGCGTAATGTGTGCCTCTGCAATAGTCCCATCTCAGAATGTTCAATATTGAGTCTGGATTATTGTTGAGCAGGAGCTACAGTTCACAACACATGGGATTTGTGGAGTCACTGCTGAATTTAACCATAATCATATTTTTATTAACCCCTCCTGTGAAAATTGTATTCTTTTTCAAATATTTTCAGACCAAGGACATTTTTACAGTATTTCCTAATATATATAGTCTTATTTCTTTTAGTTTGGCTGAAACAAAAGTAGTTTTTTGGCCACTGGATCAACATTATTTGCTCTCTTAAGATTTTTTTTTTCCTTTTCCTTTTTCCCCCAATTGGATTGCTACAGAACAAACCACTGTTATCCAATGACTTGGTTAATTAACCTAGTTAAGGCTTTAAATTGCACGTTAAACTGAGTATTAGTACCTTGAAAAACAAGTAAAAATACATATTCACCAAAAGAAATGAGTTGTTGGAAATTAGTTATTAAAACTATTATGTTGTAATTCCACCTTCTGGAATTATTTTGAAAACAATGAAAATTTTCACAGGGCTAAGTCAAATAAAAACTTCAGTTGTTTAGAAAGAGTTTATTATTTATTTAGTTTGACCTGAGGGTCCTCAGAACCCAATGTACTGTAGCACCCTGCCTAGTGTGAATGGGCCGCCTCGTCGAGCTAACCGGGCGCCAGTCCGTGCTGGATACCAAGAATGTTGCTCGGCGGCACATTTCTAGCAGCAAACACGCAATATTCTTCTTGTGTTTACGTATGCAAACCGTGAGGAACTACACAAAGACAGGCCTGAGTAAAGCTTCACAAAGTGGACAATAAATATAATGCATGTTACGTAATATTGTTTTTCTAAGTAACAAGTAAAGTAATGCATTACTTTGAAAAAATTAAGTAATAATATTTGAGTTACTTTTTAGATTAATTCGCTTTTAAAATATAAATTGCTAATTACAATTAGTGTAATCATGTTGAATCACACACAATGACGGAATGCAGGACCAGACAGAAACCAAGATGGCAGAGTCTTACATTTCTGTGATGGAAGTATTCTCATTATTTTGAACACATGGAAGAAAATGTGGATTGTCTCAATGGACAGTGATTTTATAAGACAAAAATACAAAAGTAGCAAACACATTGCTTTCAACTTTTATTAATCCGTATTTATGGCATGTATAGCGTCAGGATGTTCTCAGGAGGTAACATTATTCATATTGTATTTAAATCGTTTGTTTTAAAACGTAAATTAAGGTGTAGATTATACAGTGTTTTGTTAAGTGCAGAAAAATACCCTGCAAGTTCTGAAAGAGATCAAGCCTCAGGCATGTATAAAAAGGAACTCAAAAATAACTAAAAATAACTGGAACACATTACTTTCCATAAAAAGTAACTAAGTAAAGCAACTACTTATTTTTTTGAGGAGTAACACAATATTGTAACGCATTACTTTCAAAAGTAACTCCCCAACACTGCTAGGAAAGTACACCTATTGGTGCTAGTAGGTGTAGTGTAGTAATATAGCAGGTCACTAGGGAGGACATCAACTTTCTGAGGTACAAACACAAGTAGATGTATTCCCATTAAAGAGTGGCAGTTTTGTCAAATCCTGTAAGGCTTTTTAGATCATAACATTGATTATAAAGATTCAACAACACATTTAAAAAAGCATTAAAAGTGGCCACACATTTTTACTTGTTTTAATTTCATTTTATTTCCTTTGGGTGCTAAGATCATTATAGTTTTAATAATGGTTTCTCTTTCTTCTCCCACAGTGGACTTGATCGCCACGGCAAATCAGCTGACCAATCAGAGGCTGGTGTGTGTGTTAGACGCGTGTGCACTCGGAGGAGAGAAGACAGAGCTAGTGCTGAACCGGGCATTTCCTTTACGATGACAGAAGCACTTTGGAGATTAAAGGACTGATACAATGCACGTTTGTATGATTTCATACTGTTTTTGTCATTTGAATTTCCTTGTTATGAATATGTATATAAAATAATTTATTTATTTAATCAACAAACCATTTTTTTAACTTTGAGTATGGTACGAAGCCTTTTTATTATCATAACAATACAGTTTTGCCAAACGATCAGTCTTGTGTTTATTCAATGTGGGATGTTCAAAGATTCAAGACTTTGTCATTTTCATAAACAAAATCGCCTTTGATTATGACATATCTGATGAGTTCCTGATGACCCCCGAACTGGTAGACCAGATGTTCCCACCTGCAGCAGAAGAACAGAGAACTCATATTATAACAACCTTCATATCCAGGCCAAAAACAATGCAAGTAGTGACAACCATATAAAAAAACAACAATAACCTAGTCAGTACAGAAGTAAACTTCAATCAAGACACTTTAGCATCTGTGTTATCTTTAAATTGAGTGAACAGCTTGTTACATTTGAGCTCTCCACTTTATTTCCATCTTCTGAGTTTAAAATCTATATGGGGTGGCATCACTGCTGATGATGTACCAGAGCACTGCGAGTACTTTGAGTACTTCATCTGTCTCTAATTATTATTTATAAGACTGAGTTTTATTTATTACTTTTACAAGAAGTCGCTGCTTCTGATTTATTCAGTCAAGCTATGAGACTGGGCAGTAGTTATATAAGCGTGTAATATAATATAGTATTATATAATAGTGTTCATGATTAATCACGTTGCAGGTAGACTTCTCAGAAGTATCAGCTTCTACGAGTCTGTACTCGAATTAAAAAATGTGACGATATTCCTGCTTGCATTTTGAGCTTTGAGTGGATTGAACTGAAAAAGGGAAGGTTTAGTGATCCTTTAATGACATATACAAATGTTTATCAGAGATGTGTCTTTCGTCTGTATGCGCAGTGCAAGAAAGCACAGAGAATAAGGTACATTTCAATTCAATATTTGCAGATCTTACTAGATTTAAAAACAGCAAATTAGAACAAGCCCACATTAAACTGCAATCCAAATAAACCACATACCAAAATATCCCGACCTGCAGGGGTGCAAAAAGGGGTTATGCAGTATATGCAGCGCATAGGGGCGCCACACATGGGGGGCGCCATTGCGCCAAAACTATTTTTGAAATTATCCTTATTAAAAGTTTCAAATAATAAAAATAAATAAATATTTTTTGTTAAAAAATTTCATTCTTGCACTGTATACGACTATAATATTGTATTGTATTTATAAAATAATACCACCCCTCCCCGATTGTTGACCAGTCACATTCAAAATGGACAGAAGAATGAAGAGATGTGGAGATGATAGAAAACAAAAAAAGAACAAACAATGCCTTAAAATGAAAACTGAATTGGATAATAAGAGATTGGTAAGCTTAACCCATACTTTTAATCAACTTCTAACGTTTTTGGTATATCAGCAAGTAGTTTGTCCGAATTCATGGTATTCGAAAAGTGGTCGCTGCGTCTGAAATCCCATATGTCCATACTGTATAGTACGTTAAAAACAGTATGGGAGCCCAGTAGTATCTCCGAATTCATAGTATTCAAAAAGCAGTCCCTGCATCTGAAATCGAATACGTCCATACTATATGGTACATTAAAAACAGTATGCGAGTTGAGTAGTATGTCCAAATTCATGGTATTCGAAAAGCAGTCCCTGCGTCTGAAATCGCATACATCCATGCTATAGTATATACCTTAAAAATAGTATGCGAGCCGAGTGGTATGTCTGAACTCATAGTATTCGAAAAGCAGTCCCTGCGTCTAAAAATAGCATACTTCCATAATATATAGTATGTTAAAATTAGCATGCGAACCATAATGCCACACAAGAGAATTCATGAATGGGAGTAAAGCGACGCAACTGACACAGGTTGGTCCCGTCATCATGACAAAATGGTGGATATAGTACATCCGAGCTCCATTTATACTACTCAAACTCATCCTATAGAGAACCTCCTTTTCTAACAGTCCTGTAGTAAATTCAAATTCTTACTCGACAGTACATACTCGAGTAGTAGGCGATTTCGGGCAAAATCTCGTTTCTGCTCTGAATTAGTCCATTTGTCAAACTTTACCCATATTTCAAAAGTCTAATCGGTTACCAAAGAACAAAACCATGCACCACCCTACATTTTTTGTCTCATTTCAGGACCATTTTAAGTGCTCCTACATCAAAATAGCCAAAATAGGACAATCTTCCATTTCATGGCGGCTTAAAAGTGTGTAAATGACCAATGACTAAACTTGCATATCGAAACAAGCTGTAAATTAAGTATTTAGAAGATGACTAACCGTGGTGCATTGACGATCACAAGGTCTCCCTGTTTCCCGACTTCAAGCGAGCCGTGTGTTTGAGAGCGGTTGAGAGCGTAGGCTGCATTTATGGTGCTTGCGGCAAGAGCTTCTGGCATAGACATTTTCATCATCACACAGGCCAAGTGCATCACCATAGGCTAATAAGCAAACAGAGACAAAAGAGAGCAGTCAGGTCAAATGTATCGTTCTAACTTGAGCTCTTATTGGTATTCATGTGTCTTATAGTCACCATTGAGCAGCAGTAGGCATTGGGGTTGAAGTCGCTGCCCAGAGCCACTATGACCCCAGCGTCAAGCATATCTCTCGCACGTGGTGGAGTAAGCCTTAAACAGACACAACACAATGCTTTTTACATTGTCAGCTTATTTTTGCAGTGTTCCTAGAGTTCCATGGACTTTTATAAGGTTGTGTTCTACAACGAAATTGGTAAAAATGACCAAATGTCCTGGAAATAATAGTTCTTGTCCTGGATTTCTGGTAACACTTTAGTTTAGGTCACATTTCACGATATAAACAAACCAATACTAACTAACACTACTCTCTTAATAAACTACTTATTAGCTGTTTAATAATCACCTGTTGACATCACCTGCTTTAAATCACATCATTATTTAACCAATTTACCCGATTACTAGCCCTAAATTGCTCCTGTCCCAACATTTTTTGGAATGTGTTGCAGGTCTGAATGACAGGAAAGGACATATATTCATTCATTCATTTTCTTTTCGGCATAGCCCCTTTATTAATCTGGGGTCGCCACAGCGGAGTGAACCGCCAACTTATCCAGCATATGTTTTAGGCAGCGGATGCCCTTCCAGCTGCAACCCATCACTGGGAAACATCCATACACACTCATTCACACACATACAATACGGACAATTTTAGCTTACACTATTCATCTGCCTTCTTGCTGTGAGGCGACAGCACTACCCACTGCGCCACTGCATCACCCAGGACGTATATTTATAAACGAAATGAAGTTTACTAGACATGTTGTCTGCAATGAAATACAAGTCAAAGTAAATTTGGAAATCACTACTTTCTTTTTTTTTTTTTTTTTGTCTAATTTGAGGTTGTAGTTAGTAAGGTTGGGTTTAGGTTTTGGGTAGGATTAGCTATGCAGAATATGATCATTTTGTATATTTTTGTGCCAAACCACAAAACTATAGTGTCCTATAGTCCTATAGTGTGACTGTCTCAAGCACATAAATTAAAAAGAATATCATTCATTTATTAATAAATAATATACCAAATTTGACAAGTGTCTGTTTTAGTCAATGGCAATCTATATTTTTTCATCCATATATTTCTGAAAAGATAGCAACTATTCATTTTTGCCACTGAAAACCATGTCCTCTGGTGTGACACTATGCTAATTTCAAATCTGCAATTCCACTGAAAACTTTAGCTGAAGGCCCCCATTCAAGATCATGTGACCGAAGCCCCCTGTAAAGTGCATGATGAGCACCTATTAAGTTTTTGTCTCCAAATTTTTCACATTTTTTTGGAACCACTAAGTTTTGTTGTCCTTTGGTGTGACGACCTCATTTATTAAAATGTCTCACAAGTCCAACAAGTCATGGAGAAAAATATATATATATTATTCATAATTTTATCTAAAATAAATAACACTAAATAAAGGTGTAAATGTGGAAAAATTTAAGATAAACAGCTCTCAGACTACTTGTGTATTATTTTGTATATTATTTACTTATTTTTTTTCCCGTCACACCATATTGTTGGTGTAATATAATAATATAAACAGGTATATTAATGCTATAATTCAGTATAAAAACAAACAAACAAACAAAATATTAGACTTCAAATGACATGGATTTTCTTCCAAAAACTACCCAATTACATTTGAGTTTTTTTTCCTCTGAGGTTCCTCTGTGACCAACTCCAGTCAT
This sequence comes from Danio albolineatus, assembly GCA_903798035.1. Lineage (NCBI taxonomy): Eukaryota > Metazoa > Chordata > Actinopteri > Cypriniformes > Danionidae > Danio > Danio albolineatus. The sequence goes on from CAIGQQ010037820.1 coordinate 8,689,994, forward strand.
TAATTACCGCAAAAAACTTCTGAATATGTTCTGGAAAATGACTTTTTAAAGAGAGTGCGAACCCTGACTTTAGTTATTAATGCTGCTATTCGATCAGCTATTACCGTAATATATATGCAGTGGTGGGAAGGAGGACCGCTGATGTTTTAGATTTTGCCATGGCAACGATTCCATCATCTGTCACTTCCTCTAAATGGCTGATCGCTAAAGCACCAAGTTCTGCACCAAGCTGTTATATTGAACAACAACAGAGAGATCATGTAAGAACAACAGCTGAATTGTCAAGTAAGTGTGTGTGTGTACGGGTATATGTGGTTTACAGCAAGTTGTATAATAACATTAGTGAGACCTAGTTATACTCCATTGTGGTGGTTTACAGGGTCACACCTCATGTCCCTGTAAAAAGCTTAAAAATCACACTTAACATCATCTTTTGAAATTCATAATTTACCTGAGGGTTGGGTTTAGAGGTAGGGGTGAGATTACGGCCATATAATAAGCGGTTTTTCAGTATAAAATACATTACGTCTATGGAGTGTCCCTGTAAACCATGTATACAAGTATGTTTGTGTGTGTGCATTAAACTGTGAATATCCATGCATACATGTGCTGAGTTCATAGGATGGAGTTCATCGCCATGAAAGTTGATGTTGAGACCCATGTCTTTGCCGGCCTGGAGTATGCAACGTGTAGAGGTGAGATCGAACACACCTTTCTCACAAAATACATCAATGTTGTCCACTTGCAGATCACCTGAAGCACTTAGAGTTTTTATTCTAGGCAGCTGCACTGCGACAATGTCCTTAGTGGCTTCTTCCATAGTTTTACCTCTGAATAGACAAAAAAGACAAGGTTATGCAAATATAGAGCTGTTTACTCAACTGGATGTTTTGAGGTAAATGTTTATGAAGTCTCATGCTCACTAAAGGTGCATTTATTTGATGGAAAATACAGTACATGCTGTAATCTTGTAAAATAATAATGCAAATGAATTTATTTTTCCCTCATTTCCATTCGTTCATTTTCTTTCGGCTTAGTTCCTGAATTATCAGGGGTCACCACAGCAGAATGAACCACCAATTATTCTGGCATATGTTTTACACAGCAGATGCCCTTCCAGATGCAACCCAGCACTCTGATGGGAAACGCCAATACACTCTCTCATTCACACACACTCATACACTACGGCCAATCCGTTCATCCAATTAACTTTTACCACGTCTTTAGACTGTTTCCCCCATTTTATTTACATTTTAAAATGTTTTTATTCCTGAGGAAAGGTCAAGCGGCTCTGGCGAGGATGGCTGGTTTATTGATTTGCTCCGACAAACCGCACACACACAAAAAAGTTATAATACCCTTGCAAACTTAACCAACTCCGATCGAAATTGACAATCTGAGTACGTCCAAACAGCTTGCTTCAAAACAGTGTGACATTTTTACTAGAGCTTGTAGAACAGAAATCTTCCACTTCAGATGTTGACTACTCAGGTGGCACGGTGGCTCAGTGGTTAGCAACATTACCTAAGAGCAAGACAGTTGCTGGTTCAAGTCGCAGCTGGGCCAGTTGACATGTCTCTGAGGAGTTTGCATGTTCTCCCGGAGTTCATGTGTGAAGTTGGCATGTACTCCCGGTGTTCATGTGGGTTTCCTCTGAGTGCTTGGGTTTCCCCCACAGTCCAAAGACATGCGGTGTAAGTGGGTTGCGACTAGAAGGGCATCCGCTGCATAAAATTCCATTCAATTCAGTTAATCTTTATTTCTATAGCGCTTTTATTATGTAGATTGTGTCAGAGCAGCTTCACATAGAAGGTTATAGTAAATTGAAACAGTGTCAGTCCAGTTTTCAGTGTTGTATTTCAGTTCAGTTCCGTGTGGTTTAATATTCACTGCTGAGAGTTTAAACCCTGAAGAGTAATCCAGTGAGCAAGCCAGTGACGACAGCAGTGAGGAAAAAACTTCACCAATTGGTGGAAAACATAAACATATGCTGGAATAGTTGGTGGTTCATTCCGTTGTGGTGACCCCTGACAAATAAGGGACTAAGCCGAAGGAAAATGACTGAATGTTGACTACTCTATATATTTTTATATAATATGCTGATTTGGGAACCATGATACTTTTTTCAGAAATTGTTGAAGCATTAATTTTTTTGTCACTTTCTATTAATTTAATGCCTCTTCTCTGAATAAAAGTATTCATTTATTTTTTTTTTAAAAAGGGAAAAATCAGTAGTTCTGTATGTTCAGAATCAATTGTCTATTACTTGTCTATATAATAATCTATTACCGGCCAAGAATTTTTTTTACTACTTTAACTATAATAAACTGTATTTCCTAAAATGGCTTTGCACATGGAACAATCTTTCTGTAAAGAGTGTGTACTTTGGCACTGCGTGGGCTCCACAGTATGTTGCTGATATCCCGATGGGCAGCGACTTTCTAGCCGCATTGATCACTCTCAGCATCTTGACCTCAGTGTCCAGCTCGAGTCCATATCCGCTCTTACACTCCACCAGTGTGGTTCCAGCTCTCATCATGCGCTCCAACCGGCTCTTCAGAGCAGCCAACAGATGCTGTTCACTGGCCGAACGAGTGTGTGCCACTGTGAAATGGATTCCTCCTCCCGCTTCATGCACATCCATATATGTTGCACCGGCCAGCTGTGCACACAAAACAATAATATTGCTGTGTTACTTTAGATAAACTGTAAAAAAATGCAAAATTCCACACAATTCCTTTATGGTATCCCAACACAAATCTATTAAGATAACTTAAATGTTTTTGCTAATTTACATTGATTGAACATAAAACAATTGTGTTAAACAAAACCTCAAGAATTGTGTTGATTCAGCTTATTTTAAATAAATAATATGTACAGCAAACATCATTTTTTTAGTGTACTTCATACATCTTCTCCGACATCAAAACTTAGCCATGCAATATTGATTAGATTCAACTTTATTGTCATTACACATGTACAAGTACAAGGCAATGAAATGCTCTTTAGATCTAACCAGGAGTGCAATAGTAGCAAGTGCATATAGAAATAAAGCTCAAGTGGAAATATTCAATCAGATGGATATAATGGAGAACTAAACCTTCATTGCAAACTCGTGCACTCTGTCTCCGGCCCACACTGGATGCGTGTGTGCATCAACAAGACCTATAAAAAAATAATACATTTATAACACAAAGATTTAGATTTATAGATTTAAAAACACATTTTGCTTCAGAGTAGAAGTTGTAACAGACCCGGGAGAACACACATGCCAGAAGCATCCAGAACATTGTCAAACTTTGCTCCTTCGAACTGAGTTTCAATGATGTTTGCTGGTCCAACAGCTTTGATGAGTCCATCACTATATACACACACACATATAGTTTAATGATGACGTACTTTGATACTGGTAGTCGATTACATAATTAAAGGATGCTAACCACTTAAACCATTACCCCAAAATACAAGAGCAGTTTAGAATTTCTTAAATATGTGACCCTGGACCACGAAGCAGAAGTGTACATTTTTGGAAATGGAGATTTTTACATCATCTGAAAGCTGAATAAACGTTTATACTTCACGTTTACTTTGCTAGGATTGGACAATATTTGACTGAGATGCAACTATTTCAGAATCCAAGTAGGTATCGCTGCAGCCTGGAGACCTCCAAGTGGGACGCCCAGGAGGGATTACACCGCAAGTAGAAGGGGTGACCTCCAAGTGGGAGGGACTTAAACCGCAAGTAGGTTGGGTGACCTCAAAGTGGGAGGGACTTAACCCACAAGTAGGTTGGGTTTAGGTGATGTAGGTGGAGCAGATATTCATAAAACACATCAGGTTACTTTAAGGTTGGGTTTAGGTGTAGACGTTAATAAAACACATAAGGTTACTGTTAGGTTGGTTTTAGGGTTGGCTTTAGGTGTAGACGTTAATAAAGCACAATATAATATGTACAAGACATTAAATTAATAAAAACTCCAGGTTTGTACAGCCCACTTGGAGCTTGAAGGCCCACCCACTTGAAGCAGGCTCTGACCTCCGTTTATACCCTTCCCTCAGAATCTACCTATGCCCCTTTTTACAATATGTAAATTAAGCCAGTGAAATCCCTAGAGTGTGTATATATGAAGTTTTAGCACAAAATACTCCACAAATAACTTTTTGAAACTGCCCCCTTTAGGCTTTGATCCTTATTGTGCCATTTTGTTGACTGTCACTTTAAATTCAAATGAGATTGAGCTCTTGGGTGGAGCTACAAATGCCAGCATAGTGGCAGATTCACAAAAAAACTAACATCCTATGCAGGGTGAAAATCTCACTAATGGTGTGTCTTTCCCCATCTGATGACATGTACAAAGGGAGAGTGTCAAAGTGTTTCTGCAAATTATTTTTAGAAAGCGTGATTAAAGAAAATTAAATCAGTTAATGTTTACCATTAAAAGCTGGTTATATTCTCAGACAAAAACTGACATTTGCGTAATAGGTCTCCTTTTAGATGTCCAAATTAACTTTTTAGCAATGCATATTAATCTAGGTTTTGGAGTATTTACAGTAGGAAATGTATGCAAAATATTCGTGGAACATGATCTTTATTTAATATTCTAATTATTTTGGGATAAACATTTAAAATATGTAATTCTGACCCATGTATTAAGGCTATTGCCAAAATATACCGTTGCAACATAAGGATCACATATGCATTTCATAGATCAAATGACCACAGTGCTGGGAAAAAAAACCATCTAAACATAACAAGCCATGAACTTTTAACCAATAAAACAAATAGCCTTTAGGCTTTTTCCTTTTTTAGGACATTGGGTTTTAAAATATCACCAACAGAAGACAACAAAATAGACACCCAGAGAGATCCCTAAAGTTTTATTAAAACCAAAAATAATTCACATTACTAAAATAGTCCCAAAAGTATAGTCAATACAAAAATAGCGGAGTTTCATATTCTACTGCTAAAGAACCCTAGTATACACTACGTTATCTTTCTTTTAGGGAGCCTTCATTAAAATCAATCCTCGATGCATTTCTAATCTGCTAACAAATCACAAACTATTTATTTTTTTCATGCGGACTTCATCCCACAAGAAGTGGAGTCTGAGTGTAGTCAAGAGTGAACTTACTGTCCAATCAGCACACTGGCGTTCTCCACCACAGCCAGAGTCTGCATCTCATCTCTGGTAAGATACTGTTCTCCATTTCTACAAACTAAGACTAGCTGTGTCGCATTCTTGACTAAAAGTTTGAAACTGTTTGCAGACATTGTTAGTCTAACTTCGTTGCGGTGTTGCAGAGCAGAGTTTGAAGGCTGAAAGAGCGGGTAAATATTTAGCGAAGTCAAAATTGGCTAACCTGACCGAAGGTCGGCCGGTAGCTGAATTACCAATGCTCGATGGAGGAGGAGCTCACGGTTATGCTACATTATTTGAAAAAAACATTAAACTAGTTTTTTAGTTGATGGTTTAAGTCAAATATTTGACTTTTTTGGCGCTCAGTGACTTTAGGAATGTTAACCACTGACGAATTTAAAATGACCTTTCTTCACCAGTAGCCTACTTAGCAGTAATTAAACTCGTAATAAAGTAGCACTTCACCACACAAATATGGGGACATTTCTTTCAAATATCAAGCATATGGCTCCTCTGGTCCGCACAAGTCCCTTTCTCCTAAAATTTTTTTAGAAATAGAAGTAAAAAATAATATTTGGTAACACTTTATTTTGATGGTCTATTTGAGTATCAGTAGACCGTCTACTTAATATCTGTTGATACTGACATTCAACAGACATTTAACTGACTAAAAGAAACTTTGCAAGTACATGCCAATTTACACTAACCCTAACTCCAACCTAACAGTCTACTTATAATCTAATGAGAATTAGTTGCAATGTAACTTCCAAATAACCATCAAAATGAAGTGTGACCTAATATATAAACTAAATGTCCCCTTTAAAACCTTCCCACGTAATTTTTGCATAACAAACGTGACTAACCTGAATATACAAATTGACAGAAGCAATAAGTCAAATTAACCAAGTAGTGCATTGGATTTTGAAGCCTCAGAAAACAGAAGTAAAAATTTATTATAACACACCATTAATCCTTTATAATTGAAAACAATTTAGAAGTATCACAATACCAAAACGGAAAGGCATGGGTGCACTTTAACTTACAGTACAAATACTTTTTATTACCTAAAAGAAAACACTTAGTAGTTTGTAAGGTAACCACGTGTCTGGTTAAATTCAGAAGTAGGTTAGGGAATGTACCTAGTTATTACTAGTTGATTTTATGAAATAAACATGGCATGAACATATTACTAAAATGCAAAACAGGACTGTAAAATTAAGCACCACCACAATATGGTTAAAGTGAACTTCAGCATTTGTTAAAAACCTTACTGTGACTTTACTCAGTTTTAACTGCTATTCAGTGACATTGAAAGATACCCGTTTCTGTCCATCTGCAATTAAATTATGTGCATTAACTACTGGAGATAGCATATAGCATTACATATGAGAATACAGACTGAACGTTTGCTGTAATGCAGAATATAGTCTGTATTTTTCTTTCGAGTTACAAAGCAAATATTATTTTTGTGCATTATGTAAATATGGTTAATTCTGTTTTCATAGTTGATGTATTGACCTTTTATATACAGTATCAAACATCAGACATAGAAATGACAACAAAACGTTTACAAACTGCACAATTTATTTGTCATTGTGCAACCAATAACTTTTACAGTGTAAAAAAGCGAACAATTTCACAAATAAAGGAGACACAGCTTCACATAAAACTGAGACAAACTGCAAATTAACTATCAAATCTTCCGATCTAGTTAGAAAAAGAAAACACACTCTTCATTCTCTCATCTCTCCATCTTCTTCCTCTTCTTCTACTCCTCTAATGTACAAAACATTATTACACCTGCAAAAGGAGGAAAGAAATCATTGCTGATATAATATACAATGTACATTTTTAGTTATTGCCTAGTCAATAGTCACATTTCTGCATCCAAAAGCTTACCTGATGAGCACCTCACCAAGATGACCAGCTAAAGCTCCATCCACATACTCTTCTGTGTTGGCCAACTACAAAGATCAGAGAGAGAGAGAGAGAGAGAGAGAGAGAGAGAGAGAGAGAGAGAGA
>CAIGQQ010037820.1:8699615-8709615 GCA_903798035.1 Danio albolineatus
TATATATATATATATATATATATATATATATATATATATATTGTTCCTGATGAAGTAAAATACTAATAATGTTGATCAGTTTATCTTCAATTGAGGGATAGCTTAGAAGAAACTTTAGGTTAACCCTCTAGTGATGAAAAAACATTTACATTTTAGGGTTTTAATGATCATCATCATGGTTTGACTTCTAGATAGTTTTACACTTGCCAATTGAACATACACATGCAAAATAGAAAAATAATAAAAACAAAACAAGCAGAAACAATTGATATGACTTAATTTTAAATAGTAATGACATTTTCATTTCTGTAGTTTGTGGTCTAAAATAAGCGCGCACACACTGCGAAAATGCATAATTCATACTAACTTTGAAAGCAGACTTAGCTTTTTTTAATCACCACCAATAATCTGCCATGTTCTTAAAAAACGAATCAAATTTAGAGGAATAGCTTACAAAACATACATTTTTAAGATATGGACTCTTTGGCTTCAAATATTTTAACAGAAGAAATACTGGTTAACTATAGTCATTGGCTTATGTAGTAGTAAGAAAATATATATCTATAGAAATAAAAGGCTAGAGATTATTAACATTCTTCAAAATATCTTCTTTTAGGTCCCACAGAAGAAAGAAATTAAAATAGACAAGCTGAGAGTGAGTAAATAATAACACTTAATTTTTGGATGAAATATCACAAAAAGTGGTTATAAAAATCGATTTAAAAAGACAAATAAATATATTTGACTTTAATAAACGCATTATTAATTTAAAATACAGCATATTCAATGTTTTTGGTTTCCAAAAAATAGCTCCAAATCAGTATCAGGAATAGCCTAAAACACCTTTAACGTTAGTTTTTAACCTCTAGTTTTCCACACAGATACCCATTTAATTCTTGCTACTAGAATTGGGAGTCAGTCGACTAGGTTGTACATTTATCAGAAGAGCTCAACATTTCTAACACAACGTTGAAAATGATTGAAAACAACGTCCAGTCTGCGTTCCTGATGCTAACACGTAGCCGCAGTATTAGCTTATTTATGAATGAAAACGTCCGCGCTCTATCACTAAACCGAAGGTTTTGATCAAAATAAGAGAGATAACGCAGAACTTACCATGGCTGGATTACTAAAGTAGTATTTTCAGGCACAAAAATTGTTTAATTGATTAGTATAAACTACTGCAGCACACTCGCACGCCTTGCCGCCGAAAGAGGGAAGGACTACGAGCGCACTTTGACCGCACGGCAGAAGAGAAGAACGGATCTGCCCGCAGCGCCACTCGCTGGACCGGCGTGGAGTAGAGCCGTGAGCTGAAGTCAGCCAGTTGAGCTGAAGTGGAGGGAGTGGAGGTCTGAAATGAAAATGTACTCACTATTTACTCACCCTCAAGCAGTTCTAAACCTTTACGAGATGTTTTTTTCTCTTGCACACAAAAAAAGATATTTTGAAGTATGATAAAGCTGGTAATCTGTGATTTCCACAGTATGTAAAACAAATATAGAAGTTGATGATTACCAGATTCCAACATTTTTTTTGTACCCAACAGAAAAAAGAAGCACAAAGAGCTTTGTGACAAGTGAGGGGTAAGTAAATGATGACAGAAGTTTCATTTCATCACTATACCCTTTCAATTTTTTGTATATATTAATACATATTATATCATTTTATTTTTTGCTATTTTAAAGACACCCAGAACAGCAGCAGTGGATCATTTTATCATTTAATTCACAGTGCATTCAACGAGAACAGAAACTTGCAATCATTTACAGTCTTTTAGATTTGTGCTTGAAAGCACAACACATCTTAATTCCCTTTTATTTGTGCAGTATTTTAGCATTGCAAAACTGTTGACCTTCAATTATATAAATAACTAAAAAAAATGCAAATATCCCACATTTATCAATCATTTATCTGAAGACTTACCCAGTAGGTTTTTGCATTTCATTACCATCTATTCAAAAGAGGTCACATCTGAAATGTCATGTAAAGTGGCGGACAGGGATGGATTAAGCTATTTTTCACCAGAGAGGATGTATGTAGAAGATATAAACTTGTAGGTCCAGTAAAAAAAATACATTTTTCAGATTGTAGATTCATGTTGAATTGCTCTAAACTTCAGCCATGTGTTTGTGAATGAATCAAAGCTTTAGAAAAGCTGCCTGAAAGCCCACAGTAGCGGATTAGAGTGGAAATCTTTCGCAGATCCGCATTCCAGACATGTATTTTTTTAATATTTCAGAAAGTGACCGGCCTTTCATCCTTTACAACCTTCCTGTTGACCAGTCTTAAAAACACAGCCTTTCCGCTTTCATCAAATAAATGTACAATCTTTTCTTTTCCTGTCAGCTGATTTCACATGATTCAGATTTCAAAATATCCCTAATGCTTTGATTTCATAGACAGAAGGAAAACGATTGTATTTGAAGCCAGTCCTAACAAGTTCAAACAGGAATGATCAAAGAATGGTCACAAAAGATGAAAAAGTCTTTGATAAACTAAATTGTATATTGTTAATTATACATAAGTTATACAAACATACAGTGCTCAGCATATATGAGTACACCCCTTACAGATCTGTCTTTTAAATTAATATTTTTAATGGGAAGCTATACAATATTATATTTGTGAACATACATAGATTAGTCAGTACTAAAGCCAAGTCTGGAGCTAATCTAACCAAATAACCTATGATAATTGTCCAGAAACTAGTACACCCAGATTTATATGTTATAAAAGAATGTTAAATACAAATTTTAAAAAGAGGAGAAATCAAGAGAAGCAACAGAATTGAAAACATTTGTTGAAATTGTGTAAGTTGTCTTTTTTTTTTGCTTGAATTTAATTACATTATTTTTCAATTTCTAAAGATGCTCGGTGACTAATATATTATTTTAATAAATATATCTGTTTAATAATACTGTTTTGTTTAAATGCACCAAAATACATTGCCTATATAATCACTGAAAATGGATACAAATATTAATTTTCAAAATGGGTTTTTGCTGAGTATACTGTATTTATAATTTAGTTTATTAAATAATATTTTATTTTCTGAACATTCTTATATATAAAAGTGTGTGTGCGGGTTTGGGTGGTTTACAAGGACACACATTTGTATAATGACATGAGTATGACCTATTACAATGTTCACATGGTTTACGAGGACACGCACAGTGTCCTCATAATTCATTCATTCATTCATTTTCTTTTCAGCTTAGTCCCTTTATTAATCTGGGGTCGCCACAGCAGAATGAACCGCCAACTTATCCAGCATTTCTTTTACGCAGCGGATGCCCTTCCAGCTGCAACCCATCTCTGGGAAACATCCACACACACTCATTCACACTCATACACTACAGACAATTTTAGCCTACCCAATTCACCTATACCACATGTCTTTGGACTTGTGGGGGAAACCGGAGCACCCGGAGGAAACCCACGCGACCACGGGGAGAACATGCAAACTCCACACAGAAATTCCAACTGACCCAGCCGAGGCTCGAACCAGTGACCTTCTTGCTGTGAGGTGAACGTGCTACTCACTACACCACCGTGGCGCCCCCCTCATAATTTAAAATGTTTAAAAAATAGAGTCCTCATTAACCACCAAAAGCCACGTGTGTGTGTGTTAAATGACATATTTTTACTTACATAAACAAGAAAAATATAGACTAATTAATAAATAATATGATTACAGATATTCATGGTAATTAGTGATAAATTCATGAACAATTATGGAGCATCTGAGACAAAATTCTATTTTTATACAGTGTATACATATAGAATTAGCCCAATAAATGTCAAAATTGCTTTAAATGTGGTTTAGATATTTAACAGTAACACTTTAAGATAAGATTGCATTTCTTATTAGTTAAATGTTGTAATGTAACAGACCTATATTAACAGATAAAACATGGAACATTAGGATGAATCAATTCTTAAGTATATTTCTTCCCTTGTTCATTTATTAACTACTGTCAGCAAATAAAGTGCCAGTGTAGATGCACTAATAAATTATAACTGTAATTGATAATACAACTCTGTAAATAAATGACTCAGTACAATGTCCATCTGATTTAAAAAGACCACCTACAGTACACACCTTAAAGGGATCATTCATTCAAAAACGACAATTTACTCACTACTTTACTCTTACTCGTGTGGTTCTAAACATTTACGAGTTTCTTTCTTCTGTTGAACATAACATGCTGGCCTGTTTTGAAGAAAACTGAAAATCTGTAACACTGTAATAACAACTAAATGACAGAAAGTCTCGAAAATAAATGTTTTTCTGCTACTTAGCTTATTTTACCAGGTTAATCAGGTTTTAAGTGCATTTTTAAGTTATGCTTAATTTAACTTTTTTAGTTTAACTTAATATATTTAGTCAGTTTGACTGATGTAAGTTGAGTTGTTAGAAAAAACAACGAAGGCAGCAACAATTTATTACAGTGAATCATCGACTTTCAGCTTCAGGTGAGGCTATATCCCGCGTGAATAAACTAAACTTGAATGCCTTTAATTTCTCAAAATAAATTACTTTTCGAAAGCTTTAACTTTTTGGAGCTCGAAATCCAAAACCAACAGCATTTGAAGGAATACTTTTGAAGAAATAAGTTCAAATACTCATAATTTCTATCTAATCCGTCAATGACAGGGAGAGAAAAAAAGCTGTCCTTTCAGACAGCTGCGAAAGTGAGAGTGCTGAAAAGCGAGAGCACATCCTACAAGATGTGACGTTGAATGACTCAGGCCAGGAATGCTCCATTAACCGGAGGAGAAAAAAAATGCAGGAAAGGGGGCGTGGTCTGCGTTCTTCAAAGCCCCTGTCACTCACAGGCGCTCCAGATTCCAGCTCAGGTGTTCAGAGCCGCGCGCGCGCTCGCAGCACAAACACACGCGCACTGCTCACTTCTACACGAGCGAACAGCTGTCATCGGCAACACGCAGACGATTATTTGAGATCACACACACACAAACACCAATGGCGCTGTCGTGCGAGATTTCTGAGCTTCTTCAGGTGAATAGTTTCTGTTTGTCATGGGGGCAGATCGCCTCAGCTCAGCGTTTGCGCACCTGGCCAACCCACGCCAATGAAGTCGTGCTCCTACATGCAGTCTGAAGGGCTCTGGAGCGGAGTCGGGTTCCTGTGTTTATTGTGGATTAAACCACTTTTGCTATTTGATACGCGTAATTTGGGGATTTGTGTGTGTGTTTTTGCTCTTCTGGATTGATGAGCACTATGGAGCTCACGGGGAGATGCGTGTTGTTGGCGGCGCTGGTGATGAGTGTTCCTCACCCCGCGCGTTCAGGTCAGTGTTTTTACTCTGTTTATTGAGGTAAAGCTGTTTTTTTTTGTTCACACACATACAGAATTTAACATTTTTAATATCATTTTATAAGTATTCTTTGCAAATTCCAAATAGGGAAATCATATTAGGAGCCAATGACTATCAAAGTAGGCTACATCATTGGTAAAAGTTAATTAAATATTGCTAATGTTTGATTTGTAGTCAAACCTTTTTAAGTTAGCCTATACTTTTTAAAGTCATACATATTTAAGTAAGACAGAATATTCAAACTAGTAAACTATATAGAGACCTTCCATTGTGATATTTATAATGTTTTTAGTTAGTTACAAATATAATGTGTTCATAACATGACAATAATATTAGCCTATTTAAGTTCTGCATTATTATTTTATTGAACGCGAAAATCCAAATGTGCGAATATAAAACCAACTTTACCTCAATGTTTACTCTACTGTTCACCTGCACGTGCGATCAAAACACGCTGGCAGGATTTCAGCTAAACAGAGACGCGTGCTGTGCTGAACTGAGTGATTGAAACTGATTGAAAGAGATGTGGTTGAATTTGAATATGCAAAACAGCAGCAGGGTTTGCATATGATTTTGATGGATCCAGCCAATTTGCTTACATTGTGCATTTGTTGATTATCAATGCACGTTGAAAGTGTGTTATAATTTTATAAAAAATTAATAAATAAATGCGATGACTACTTGAAAATGATCAGGATTTACCAAGTGTGGGTTTGAGTCAAATGTTGATATTAGTGTTATTCTGTGTCTTAAAAAAAAATATTTTATTTAAAATTATTTATTTTTCCAGAAACTGACATTTGGTCAAAATAACATAATCTATTAAATCTTGATTTCTTAATTCCTCTTAATTTAAAATAATGTGTAATGTTTATAAACATTGCATTTTTAACTTCGGTGCAAATAAAGAGCTCTAAATTGGGAAGAAATGTCATCAGTTCACTGCAAATTTTCGATAATAGAATAAACTACCCTAGAGTTAAAATTAACACTCCCTTAGAGTTTGTATGGGAACCACTATAAAAGTGTTAAAATAACACTTTGGAAAGAGTTAACATTATCGACACCCAGAGAGTGTTAATTAGCAAACTCTTATAGTATAAAATAGTAACACCACAAAAGATTATTTGAACACCAGTCAGTGTTATTTGTTAACACTCTTACTGTAGGTCAAATTTTCAACACCATACCGAAGTAAAAATATATCTTCGGCAACACGTTATTAACTATTCCATCAATGTTTAAGGAAAACAATTCAAAATGGTCACAAACTGTATTTTAACCAAATGGAGCAATTTTAAGACAGCTTTATTTTCTTTAGTTTTAACTCAATAGCTCGTACAGAACAAAAAAAGATGAAAAATTATGCTTTTTTGTGAGATATTTAAAATGTACATATAAGGATTTGGATGTCAAATATCTACTTACAAACATTTTAAGTACTTTTAATCACCAGTTGCTTCTTCTCATTGCTCCTCGTAACGTCTGGAACAATCCTCCAGGGATATTGCTGCATAAATTCCCGGATGTGGTAATCAACACTGTATTAGCATTAGATACATGTTACTCTGTATGAAGGCAAATTAGCTTGTCTTTATCGCAACACTCTGAATTTAACACTAATGAATTTGCTGTGTAGTTTACAGATAAAGAAAAACAAGTGACAATTTTCAAATAACAAAAATAAAACATTTTTTTTCTAGTTAACACTATTTCCATTCCCCCATGTCATTTCAAACCCATTCAAATTTGTCCATCTTTAAAATTCTAATGAATTTTGTCTTCCTCCACCTACTCACTCACAATTCTGCTTTATTAGATTTATACATGTAGTTTTAAGATGGCTAACACTGTATACAGCATTGAAAGTTGGTAATGGAAGCTCAAGCAAGCTTGGTTGGTGTGTGAGAACCATTTTTGCGTATCATGTGGGATGTTTGAGCTTCCACAAGAACCACAAGTTCACTAACTTGGGTTTATTGGTGATTGAGAATTAAAGCCAAATTGAAATGAAATAATCTCTTGTATTCAAAAGATGAATAAAAATCTTATAGGTTTGAAATGGCACGAGGGTGAGGAAATTAGGCTCCAACTCTATAAACATATGATTTTTAGCTCCATTATTTGATTAAACCATGAAATGAGTAATCAGCTTTTTGGTGCAGCTGTATCTTCATTAGTTATCTGTTAAAATATTAACCTTTTAAAGAGGACCTATTTTGTCCCCCTTTTACAACATATAAAATAAGTCTCTGAGGTCCCTAGAGTGTGTATGTGATGTTTTTTCTAAAAATGCTACTCAGATATTTTTTGATAACTCTTTGAAACTGCCCCTTTTAATCTTTGGTCCAAATTGAGCTGTTTAGGTGACTGTCGCTTTAAATTCAAAAGAGATTGTGGTCTTTTCAAAAGAGGGTGGAGCTATTAGGCCTGTCACAATATCTATTTTTTGTTGTACGATATATTGCACCAAAATATATCGCGATAAACGATATTATTGTCATTTTAAGACCATTTTAGGCCACTCATTATATAATGCCAGAATGGCTATATAATAGCATCATAACGCAAGTACACTCTTCAGAAGAACACAATATTTTGTTCTTAAGAATATTTAATTTAATTTTAATATTAATTTATTATTTTAATAATTTAATGATTAGGTATTGGCATCAGAGTGTGAAAATGCATATCCAAAACAAATAATAAATAAATGTTAACAAAAAAATAAATAAATGCAAGGTTAAAAAGTTACAGAGGCTGCGATATCTCTCATATCTTCCACACCTCAAATAGAGATGGAGAGGTTGTGCAATCAGCTAAAATGTTTATTAATTTTTAAGTATGGGCGATATATATTGCATCATCAAAAATTATTGAGGTCATGTCCATGTATTGTGCGATAAGTCGATATATTGATTATTGTGACAGACCAAGGAGGTATAAACGCCTATTCATCAGCATAGTAGTGGCAGATTTAAAAACTAATGGCGAACGGCTGCTTCTCACTCAGGGCTGTCTATGCTTATGAGGGAGAGATTGTCACAAATGGACAGGGCTTTCCCCCTCTAATACCATGGACAAATGGAGAACGTCAATGAAAGTTTTTCGACAGACTCTCACTTTATGAAGTGTGATTATAAAAAAAATGTGTGATTATAAAATGAATTAATTTAGGTTTACTATTTGAAGCTGGTTATATTCACATATATTGGCCACACAACTGTATTTAAACCCCTTAAAGTTATTTTTGTATAATAGGTCTTCTATAATATGCAAATTGTGTCAAGCACTATGTATTTGTATCTACTACAGGATGTGTGAACCGAGTATGTAATCCGCGCATGGGAAATCTGGCAGTCGGCCGTTCCGTACAGACAGTCTCTCAGTGCGGCTCCACCTCTACAGAGCAATTCTGCATGTACAGATCGAACAGTTGTGTGCTGGATTGTGAGATCTGTGATGCTTCAGTTGCTCAGCATGCACATCCCTCCTCCTCCATGACTGACTCGCCCTTCAAGCAGCCACTAACCTGGTGGCAGTCAGCGCAGGGCACTGCCATAGAGACTCTACAGCTGGATCTGGAGGTGGAGTTTTACTTCACCCACCTCATTATCATATTCATGTCACCACGCCCTGCTGCCATGGCAATTGATCGCTCGCGGGACTTTGGGCAGACGTGGAGCTCGCTGATGCTGTTTGCCCACAACTGCAGTGACGTGTCCAGCCTGGAGAATGGACAGCACTGCACAGCGAAATACTCATCTGCCGAGCCCTGCACAAATGGAGAGGTGAGGCTGGGAAGACCGAATGTGTTTGTCAGGTGCAAAATTTTGTCATTTTTCCATAAGCAGCATTCAATTGAAATGATGAATGGTCAAATTGAATGGTGTCAATCAAACTGAATGGTGTCAATCAAATTTAATGGTGTCTGTTTCTAAAGATCGCTGTCTAAATATAATGTCTACTAGTTAAAGGTGCAGTATGTACGTTTGGCACCCATTCGTTGAACAATGTATTGCACACCTGGTTTAAAACAAAAGCAAGAGCAGGTTGCCAGATTGATGACACCTAAGGCATTATAATTGTGTCATGAATATTTTTCTGATCACGTTTTCAGTGGAACAAACTAAATTGTCTCATTAAAAGTGTCATTACTCTGTCAAAACAAAATTAACAGCTTTAATAATATTTTACTAACATTTTAATGACAAATTCAGCTTTTACCACCGTAGGTCAAAATATTAATGAGGCTGTTATTAAATTCATGAGATATTTATAATGGCTTCATGACAATCATGTTTATGACAGATTTATGACAAAGACACAAACTGCTTGTGACGTATTGGTTTATGTCAAGATGTCATAACAAACGATGTCATTGTTGCATTTAAAATGTCATAATTTAGTAAATGACAGTTGTTATAAGCATGCATAAAATCATGGCATGTGTCATGTGAGTCTTATGAACACCCCTTCAAGTAAAATGTAACTTATCAAGGTGCAAACATTTAAATAACTACGAATGACCACAAACCTTCGCAGACATTCTAAATGTTATTGGCTGTTGTCATTTTTATCTCTTGTCTCCCAGCATTAGTGTTTATTTTCCACACTAGGTTAACCTAACAGACGCAGAGATAATGATGGTAATGATA
>CAIGQQ010037820.1:8723420-8737478 GCA_903798035.1 Danio albolineatus
TATAATATAATATAATATAATATAATATAATATAATATAATATAATAGTAAATAATTTTCCTTTGTTGTTTATATCTTGGCCATTAATATTATTAGTAATAACCTGCCTTTTATCATTTATTTATTAATTTATTTATTTTATTAAAAAACATAATAGTGAGTAGTGGGTAGCACAATCGCCTCACAGTAAGAAGGTCGCTGGTTCGAGCCTCGGCTGGGTCAGTTGGAATTTCTGTGTGGAGTTTGCATGTTCTCCTCTTGTTTGTGTGGGTTTCCTCCTGGTGCTCCGGTTTCCCTCACAAGTCTAAAGACATGTGAATTGGGTAAGCTAAATTGAGTGTGGATGAGTGTGTATGGATGTTTCCCACATGTTGATGGGTTGCAGCTGGAAGGGCATCTGCTGTGTAAAACATATGCTTGATAAGTTGGTGGTTCATTCTGCTGTGGCGACCCCTGATTAATAAAGGGACTAAGCCGAAAAGAAACTGAATGAATGAATGAATGAATAATTGAGGCCCAAATCTGCATATCAGAGCAAATTCGTATGCATCTTGATCAAATAAAGAAAGCTTTGTTGAGCGTAATGTTTCAAAAACATTTAAAAAAAGTAATTAATTCAAACATTTGACCGGCAGTATGTATTTGTGCCTTGGACTGAGATGAAAGCCATTAATCTCAGATTTAAAAAAGCTGCTTAAATTTGTGTGCGTGTGTATGTGTGTGTGTGTGTGTCTGTCTGTGTGTGTCTGTGATTTGAATGTCTGTCTTTTCTTCAACGTGGTCATGAAGGAGTGTTTGAGTGTCTGTTTACGTGTACAGCTTGGCCTAGATGATGTCAAAATTCAGGAACTCGCCAGATCAGCGAACATGTCCGATATTGTAGCGTGTACACATTGAGGGGATCTTTGGCTTTGAATGTTGTTGCTGCTCGGAATGCTAATGGCTCTAACGGCTTGTTAGGACATGTGGAAAAACAAGAACATTGATGGGATCTCGGCCATGAGTGTGTGTGTGTGTGTGTGTGTGTGTGTGTGTGTGCACATGTTGAGCGTAAATGCTCATATTGTGTACGTGGAGGCAGACAGATTAATCATCAGATGACACCAGTCTCATAATAATTGACTGCGTCGGTCTGGACCGCTCCAAGTTTTCATTCTTATGTTGTGAGTCATTTAGAAATTCATTACATCGAGGCAAAACAGATTAAAGTCCCCCTGAAAGGAAAATGAACTTTTTTTTTGAGAGTGTTAAATTGACTAAGACTCATCTAAGATTAACTAAATATGTTATTTACTTAAATAATATATGCCTCAAGGTTATCTACATGCTAGTGTGCTTCAAAACAAAGACACAAATAACATTTAGAAGATATACAAATGAAGTCAGGATTATTAGCCCTCCTGTATATTTTTCCCCTTAAGTTCTTATTTAATGGAAAGAAGATTTTCACATTTCTAATAGTTTCATAATAGTTTTAATAACTCATTTCTTATAACTGATTTATTTTATCTTTGCCTTGATGACAGTACGTAATATTTGACTAGATATTTTTGAGATACTAGTATTCAGCATAAAGTGACATTAAAAGGCTTCATTAGGTTAATTAGGTAACTTAAGGTAATTAGGTAAGTCATTGTGCAACAATGGTTTGTTCAGTAGACAAACAACAAAGTTGCTTCAGGGGTCTAATAATGTTGACCTTTAAAATGGTTTGTAAAGAAAATTTAAAACCTGTTTTTTTTTCTAGTCAAAATAAAGCAAATAAGACTTTCTCCAGAAGAAAAAATTTGATAGGAAATACTGTGGAAAAATTGCTTGCTCTCTTAAACATCATTTGGGAAATATTTGAAAAAGAAAAAAACTTCATAGGAGGGCGAATAAATATGACTTCAACTGTAAGTATTAAAAAAAATATGGATGAATTATTATTTTTTGACATCACTACAGTACATGCATGAGCTCCTCCTCAGACTTTTTGACCAATCAAATGCTGTCTAGTATCTGAGATGTCCCGCTGTTCTATAAGATGCGTCTGAAATCAATCATCTTTTCACCTAAGGGCCCCTAAGTTGTGGCCCAATGATTAGGGAATTGGACTTGTAATCGAAAGGTTGCAGGTTCCATTCCTGGTCCCGGGAATCGATGATGGGAGGTGAATGAACAGCACTCGCTCCACCTTTGATAACCATCTGATGTGACCTGGCACCCAAGTCAAGCTGCTGAAACACTACCCCTGAAAAAAAATCAGGGTTAGACACAATTGCTTTGTTAATTCAACTTAAATCGATTAAGTTAAAGCAATTGTTTTAACAAATTTAAGTGGATTGAACATAAAACAAAAAAAAACTCAAGAATTGTGTGGTTTCAGCTCAATTCAAATGAGTAGTTTGAACAAGCAGCAAAACATTTTTTGAGTGTAGATTTATGGTCAAAATCATTCAAGAAATCGATTCTGCATTGATTCTGATAATCTGAAGCCACTTTGAAGTCAGATGACATGACGCTGAACGCACAAGCGCTCTTCCTTGTGAGCATTGAGGGTATGGTTTAAAATGAGTCTAGACCACCATCTGCTGTTAAATCAAAGCATAATTCAAGGAATGGCGGTGCATTTTGAAAATCTCAGAATTAATGCAGAATTGATTTCTCAATCTTTTTTTTTTTTCGCCTTTTTTTTTCGTACACTCGTATGCCTATGGCAAGCCCTGTGGGGGAAAAACCATGACTGTGTTACAAACGATTAAAAAAAAATGTTTCTGCATGATGAATGCATGATGCACAATGTAAGGGATAAATATGTGTAGATGCACTTTCCATTACGGTAAATAAAGTCTTGTTTTATGGTCATGTCACAAACTGTTGTAACAGTGGGCACACACTGCCTGCTCTGGTGAGGAGACGCAACAGCACAGAGCAGAAAATATCCGGCATAGACCACAAAACATATTTTACATTTAAAATATCCAAAAAACACTAAAACAATTATGTATATTTTGCTGTCTTATGCTATTAAAGGGCACCTATTTTACCCATTTTTCGAGATTTAACATAAGTTTTTTTGTGTCTCCGGAATGTGTCTGTAAAGTTTCAGCTCAAAACATACCAGATTATTTATTATACCTTTTACAATCTTGGGATTTTCTGCTTTGGACACTGTAGCTGCTTTTGTGATCTGTGCCTTTAATGCTGGTTCTCCCCACCCACCATTCCCATGTGCCTGTTAGACAGTGTCTCCGTCTCTGCCTCCGCCTCGGCTGCGTCAGATACCAGACAGACATGAAGGAAGCAGATCTCATGTTTGTGAGAAATACTACAGTAAGAACTTTACCAATGATGTTATCTTAATGTACAACATAAACCTGATGTAACGTCCACAAACCGGGATTGAAGTGTCTTCTTTTAAAATTTTACTGACATGCAGCTGTGGTGATCTCCAGTTTGGTTATTGATAACCAGAAAACACCAAAGATACTGTAACATGTTGTGTTTTTTATAAGAATGCAGAGAGCAGCATTGTAATAGAACTCAAAATAGTATCTAGAAGACTAGAACAGCACTGCTGCTTCTCCACGTGATCACGAGTGGAAGACCCAGAAGTGATGACTGTGGTTCCGCTGCCTTCGTGCAGAAAAAACTTCTCCCATGAGAAAAGGTTCATTTCTTTGGCTTTCAGCCATTATATTATCATAATAGTAGTTTTAGAATATTTTAGCTCATCTATAAATATGATTTCTGCATGTTAGGTTAGAGTCCCATAGAATGTAATGAAGACCACAACTCCCATGATTCTACACGGTGCCATCAAACTATTCTTTTGTTTGTTGTGAATACGCATCAACTAGTGGTGAAAATGACATACTGTGCCATTTTAAAGCAGAAAAACAATTAGACAGAATTAGCATTGCTATTACAAACTGTGGCTGTCATGAGTCTGATGAGCTTTAGCTCGGTGACTCTGTCTAGCAAAACTTTGATACTCAGTACTAACAATACACTATTGTCTATTTTCTTTTAAAGGAGGAGGTGCTAATCAAGATGTCTCACCCTGTCTTCATGTTTAGGTTGAAATTACTTCACATATTGAACAGTGTTGCTCATTTCAAGGCATTTGATGTGATCTTTATACTCATGTTTTTTTCAGTGCCTCAGGAAACTCGTAACTGCATATAATATGCGTGTATGGATAATTTTCTGCAGTCTGAGGTGGGTAACTGTTTTTTTTTCTTTCTGAATTACAGCTTGTATGTGTAACCACGTCGGTTCCTCATATTGTAAACCTGATAACGGAGAGTGCGTCTGTAAGCCAGGGGTGGCTGGGCCACACTGTGAACAGTGCATGCTGGGATACTGGGGTTTGGATGAGTACGGTTGCAAGCCGTGTCAGTGTGCTGGTGACTGTGACCCTTACACCGGAGACTGTATGATTAGGTGAATATTAACCTCTTTGCTGATTGTTTCATCATTTTTAAGGGCAGTTCAGTCTCTTCTATTGCGTGTATGAGAAATTTCAGATTGATATCAATTTCAGTTGTTGCTGTTGAACTTTTCTATGAGCAGTAAGGATTAATAGTAATTTAAATGAAACTAAATTTAGAGGGAAAATACTGTATATTTATGCTTTCTGTGTAAGTAAAATAACTTTTTTGCAATTTGTATTAAAAATACAATGCAAATTTCTAGATAAGTTAAAACATTGATTGCAAAAATATGCAGTTTGCTGATTTATACATAAATCAATAATAAAAATTATAACTTTTATTTAATTCAAATTCAAAGACAAAAATTCCAGTGTTTTCACCCAGAAAATTTATTGTAAATTAGTTATGATGCAACTTATGATCATCTGAAGTTTTGTATTAAAGCAGATTGGACAAAAAATAGCTTTGAACAGTTTGTATTATCAATATCCAGATTATTAAGCATTGTATTAAACAGAGCGTTGATATGAAACGTTGTCAAAAAGGCCTCTGTCCTAACTTTTTTGAAATGTTTGCTGGCATCAAAAATTGTAAATAATTCCAGGATGTTTCCCAGAGATGGGTTGCAGCTGGAAGGGCATCCGCTGTGTAAAACATATGCTAGATAAGTTGGCGGTTCATTCTGTTGTGGTGACCCCGGATTAATAAAGCGACTAAGCCGACTCGGATGAAGGGCAGGAAGTGATTCTCCTACATAGGAATAGCTGTCAGATCATCAAAATAATTCTGTTTTATGTTATTTATAATTAATTTGGCCAAAATAAGAAATACCAGACAGCTTTTCCAAAAGTTTTTGCTCATAAAGGGGGAAAGTTCAAGTTTAAGTTCACTGGCTGAAAAACGGAAGTCTCTATAGTATGATTCCAAACACTGCTGTATTTACTATAGTATTTTTCATGTAACGTAATAGCTTATACAGTATATACCGCCTCAATGACAAGCAAATATATTTTAGTTGAGTAGAAAACTCGTCCCTCTTCATGATATAAAGATCATGTGGTAATTTTTCTATTTATATCTCCTATGAAATATGGTATAAATCGCAAAATACAGACTTTCCTCTATGTCTCCCATTCACTTATTTACTTCCTGCCCTCCATCTGAATTTTGCACATCACCAGAACCACTTAATTGAAATGTTATATGTACACAGACATAGATATAACCACATTCAGACATGCGTATAACCATGCTGCGTGTTTGTGTGTGATTGTTGTCTAGATCTGAGCCAGATGACAACAGCACAGCAGAAAATCATCTGTTTCGGACAGAAGAGCTGTTCTCCGCCCTCAGTCATCCAGGTATTCAGCGGAAATCTCAGAGCTGATAAAACACCACCGTCTTGTTCTCATGAAAAGTTTATTGTCTCGTCTGGGTTAAAGTCATGTGCTCTTGTAAAGTCATGCCTGTTTTTAAGTTTGTCGTAGCAACAGAATGAAACCGGCAGCCAGAACTTTAATTGCTGCGTTTTTCCTTTTCTTGACAGATAAATGCATTTGCAAACAGCAAGCTCTCGGAAACAGCAAAGTCTTCTGCAATGCCAAGTATGCTTACGGTAAGTTCAGTGCTGGAAAATACAAATCAAGCACTCGAATAAAAGTACAGATATCCTAATTAAATATTATGCCAGTGAAAGTGTAAAGTCCTCAATTTTTATTTTACAGCAGTTAAACAATTAAAGTATGTGACGTTTTTTTTTTAATGTGCTTAAGTATTAGAAGTAAATAGTACTGATAATGAATGTTTGTTTATTTTGGAAGAAAAATGATATTTTATCACATAAAAATTTGATTTACATTGAAAATTATACTGATAATTAATCATACCCTGACAGATACAGTTCTAAATATACCATATTGCCTAGTTTACAGCAAAAAAACGAATGAACAAAATGTGACCCTGGACCACAAAACCAGTCATATATTGGTATTTTCTTTTTTATTTATAATTTTTTTAAACATTTTGTTCCCTTTTAAATAATAAAAAAAAAGTATCATCCCCTGACAGTTTTTGTATGTTTAATTTTGAGTGTAGATTGCATATAAGCTTTACACTTATAAGAAAATGTCATATAGGAGATATTCCCTTTTAAACTTGAAAAGGAGGACAGCTATCCATTTAAGATTTTGGTAACACTTTATTTTGATGGTCCACTTGAGTATTTGTAGACTGTCTACTTAATATCTGTTGATACTGACATTCATAAACTAGTTCAGAACCATGCAGCTCATATCATCACTAGGACTTCATCTCATGAGCACGTCACACCACTTCTCTATCAGCTTCACTGGCTACTTCACTACTTTTAACTTTCAAGGCAATTCATAATCTTGCTCCTCACTATCTCACCGAACCTCTTCATATCTATACCCCGTCTCGCACTCTTCGATCAGCCAACTCTTTCTCCCTAGTGCCACCTCGCACTCGATTAAGCACAATGGGAGACAGATCCTTTCGCTCTATGGCTCCTCGGCTATGGAACTCTCTTCCCCTGGACTTAAGGAGCAGTGATAGTCTTCTCACTTTTAAATCTCGCCTAAAGACCCATCTTTTTAAGCAGGCTTTCTTTTAATATATGTATGTGTATTTATGTATGTATGTATGTATATATATATATATGTGTATATATATATATATATATATATGTGTATGTGTATGTATATATATGTATGTATGTATGTATATACACTTAAAATGCTTGTTCGGCAATGTTTTATATATTGTTTTAAGTTGTTTCTGTTATGGCTGTCGATGCTTGTTGTAAGGCGACCTAGGGTGTCTAGAAAGGCGCCAACTACAAATAAAATGAATTATTTTTATTATTATTATTATTATTATTATTATTATTATTATTATTATTATTATTATTATTTAACTGACTATAAAAAACTTGGCAAGTACATGTCAACTTACACTAACCCTACTACTAACCCCAACCTACTTATGATCTAATGAGAATTAGTTGCAGTGTAACTTAAATTCAACAAACGGACCATCAAAATAAAGTGTGACCAAGATTTTATTGGCAACAAGTAAAAAAGCTACAGTATAACCTGGAAATGGTATAAACAAGACCCACCAACTAAAGATGAATGGTTCAAAATAATAGCAGAAGATGAGGAAATGGAAAAAATGACACATGCACTTCGATTACAAAAAGAGATATTTGAAAACAAAGGGAGTAAATGGCTGGCTTTCTCCACAACCACAATATAATTATCCATAATTTAACATTTACTGAATTCTAGAGGTTATGCATCATTGAGAGAATATGTTTGGCAACCTTCTATCTTATTTTATGTTTATTGTAACTATATATTTATTTTCTTGACAAGGATAATTTAATATTTTTTATGTATGTATGGTGTGTATATATGTATATATGTGTATATATGTATATATATGTATGTATATATATGTATGTATATATATGTATGTATATATATATATAGAATTATGTTTTGTTTGTTTATTTTGTTCCCACTGGTTATATGTTCCTACAAAAAAAATTGAAAAAAGAAAGAAAATGTCATAAGAATATCACAAGAACAAATATAGTTCGATCTTTCGAATTCACAGATTATTTGTTCAGTTTGATTTATGAACCAATTTATAAGAATTTCACAAATTTGTTTATAATAATCATGATCTCAATGTAAATTTTAAAAAGTAGCATAGTAAAAAATCCAGTATTTTGTTTGGAAATGTAATGAAGTAAAAGTTTTCTATAACAAAAACACACATAAAATACAGTACACAACTGAAGTAAAAAAATACTTGTTTATTGTTTAACATATAAATTTGTTGCATGTAAACAATGGGCTATATGCACACGGACTTTTAATTTTCAGCCAGGCAGCCCGGCTGCTTTCTTTCCATTATAAAATTGTCACATTTAAGACCTGATTTATTTAAAAATCTTCACTGCCTGATAGATATATGACATGAAGTGGGTCTCAGATTGGACAAGAAGCACTGCATTAAATTTAATTTCCCCTGCCATGTCTTTAAAATATGACAGTTTATTTTTCCTGAGTATTTTCAATGGAATTTCTACGTTAGCCTGTTGCTACTGACGGCACTAGCAGTCGAACGATATTTCATCTCGTTTAACGCTTGACCAACTAAATGAATGCTTAAGTCTATTTAACTGAATGTAGTGGAATTACATTACAACATCATTTTCTTTCTTTTCGGCTTAGTCCCTTTATTAATCCGGGGTCGCCACAGCGGAATGAACCGCCTACATTACAACATCAATGTTGTAAAAAACAACCTTGTGAAATTATTCACATTAAGCTTTCACCAGAAGATTATTGTTGACTTTAAAACTCTAGCTGTGCATAGAGCCCATTGCTGTGCACCAACTTTACCTCAGCGTTGAGTTTATGTGCTGAAAGTGTTTGCGTGTGTGTGTTTGTAGCAGTGAAGTTGCGAGTGTTGGGCGCTCATGATAAAGGCTCTCATGCAGAGGTGGATGTGAAGATCCTGAAGGTGTTGTGGGATAACACTCGCCTCAGACTCTCTCGAGGAAACCGGACCTTTTATCCAGAGTCCTGGATGTCTCGAGGCTGCACCTGCCCTGTGCTTTTCCCAGGTTAACACACACATACACATACACACTCATGGTTTTGATACGAAATGTTCAAGCACAAGTGGAATCTCAGTGTATTTTTTTATGAGATTCTGTGGAATGGATTTAACTCTGGTCAGATGTGTTAAATGGACCACAGAGATTAAGATTACCAAATGAAGTGTAAATTCTGTGGTAATCTGACGTTTTATTTCTCAGAAATCTACAAAAATTACAGATTCCATAGAAGCAGTTAGTTAATATGAACGGATGTAAGGATGCAATCTGATATCAGCTGTTTTTGCTGAATTACTTTGTTATTCTAAGTGAATGTGGGTATCATAAAATGATTGAAACTCTCAGGCCAAAAGCTAAACATCCTATATTTTAGTTTCTGCATCAAATTGAATTTACAGTTTTAACAAATTACAATAAACAACATGTAATCATTATGGCAAGACACTGCAGGAAAAAAATTCTGTTTTATGCACCTGTCATGTTTGCGGTTTTTGGATTTTCATTATTATTCTTATTTTTCTTCTTATTATTATTATTCTTATTATTATATTATAATTTATATTATAATTTTCTACGTTATAGATGATGATAATCTTCTGTTGAAAACCTTTAATATGTCAATAAATAAACATTTAAAATAAAGTAATTGAACATAACTTTTGTGAATTTCTGCTAGATATTTGATGCATAATTGTTAAAATAATGTGTTATTTGCATATCACTGTCCTACCACTGGGACACTTAAGTTTACATCAATTTTTGCAATTAAATCCTAATCGAATCATGAAAAACAGACATTGTTTAAATAGACATTTTACTGTAGTTTTTTGTTATGTAGGAAGAGCAATAGAATAAATCACATTTACTGTGACCCCTACAACTTGTGGGACCATTTATGGTTAGGTTTTTGAAATTGTAATATTGTTGTCTAAAAATAAAACAATCATAACAAACTATACATCATTTAAAAGCTTAAAATGTTTAGTTTCTGAATCAGGTAACTGATTTCTGATGGAGCAACAGGTATTTATTAAAGGTGCATTAGGTAATCTGCCAAAGTAAATAAGGGGTTAATTAATAAAATGAAAATGTTTTATATGTTTGCCTTGTTTTAAATACAAAAGTTGGAGCCATTTGTAATTTTCATTCATTCATTCATTCATTCATTCATTCATTCATTCATTCATTCATTTTCCTTCGGCTTATTCCATTTGATGGGTTGCCATAAACGCTGGTTTGTAGCATTATAAACACAAATAATTTGACCATTATTGCACTTTAGTTATTAATCAATAACAATAATTCAATAAAATATTTCAATTACCTTTAAGAAATGTTTTCATTTTAATTTCTAAAGCGCTTTTACAATGTAGATTGAGTCAAAGCAGTTCAGTTCAGTTCAGTGTGGTTAAATTTCACTGCTGAAAGTCTAAACACTAAAGAGCAAATCCATCGATGTGCTGCTTCTCAAGTCTCAAACCAAGCAAGCCAGTGGTGACGGTGGCGAGGAACAAACTTCACCAATTGATGAAAGTGAAGGATAATAAAACAGGCTCAGTTGGCCACAACCATTTCTCCTCTGGCCAAACAGAGCTGCAGTCTAGGCGTCAGAGGTTAGAGAACGCTGGACATCCATTGTGCAGAATAATTATAGAATAATCTTAAAATACTCAATAATTAAAAAATAAAATCTCAATAATTTGTGATAATTCAAACAAATACTTCAGCCATGCTAAACAAAGTGAATAAGTAAACAGAGAGCAACAAATAGATCAGCTATTCATTGAAATTAAACCACTGTGATTACTTCTTAACTCGTTTTGTTTTTGCTCTCGCTGTAGGATTGGAGTATCTTGTGGTGGGACACGAGGACGTGAAAAAAGGACGTCCTGTTGTTAACATGAAGAGCGTAGTGAAGCCATGGAGAGCCAGCTTGAGTCGGAAGGTCCATCAGCTGTTGAAAACCAAATGTAGCTGAAAGACATACAGTGAGATGTTCTAAACAAATGCACACGCCAACTTAGACTTTAACTGTGATCGTTCTTCACCATCTGAATCATGTTAATGCTTTAGGTGTAAAACCAGCTGTTTGGGTGTATTTGCTAGCTGTCGGATCCATACTAGCACTGTACAGAATGTATAATATACATGTATGTATGTGTGTATATATGAATATAAGATAATAATATGCAGTTTTTTTATTTCTTAAACTAACCTTGTATATAGCATGCTTTTTGTACAGAAGAAAAATATAACGCATTTATGCTATCAGATTGTTCGTTGGCTGCTTTTTTATGATATCATTATTAATATTTTGTCTTATTTTGTTTAATTAAAGCAGAGGTCACCAAACTTGTTCCTGGAGGTCCGGTGTCCTGCAGATTTTAGCTCTAACACTAATCATTCAAACACACCTGAACAAGCTAATCAAGGTCTTACTAGGTATACTTAAAACAGGGGTCACCAATCTCGGTCCTGGAGGTCCGGTGTCCCTGCAGGGTTTAGCTCCAACTTGCCTCGACACACCTGCCTGGATGATTCAAGTATACCTAGTAAGACCTTGATTAGCTTGTTCAGGTGTGTTTGATTAGGGTTAGAGCTAAAATCTGCAGGACACCGGCCCTTCAGGAACAAGTTTGGTGACCACTGACTTAAAAAATCCAGGCAGGTGTTGAGGCAAGTTGGAGCTAAACCCTGCAGGGGCACTGGCCCTCCAGGTCCGAGATTGGTGACCCCTGAATTAAAGGGATCGTTCAACCCCTAATTAAAATAGTCATTGTTTTTTTAAATAATCAAAATAAATTAATTAATTAATTTAAAAAAAAGAAAAGAAATAAGTTTAAGTAATAGACGAATGATGTGTGTGGTTATGGGGTGGGAAAATAATAAGCTTGTGCTTCATCCTGCTCCATTTTCGACCATGTTGAAATGTATTTTTTTGTTGAAGATATTTTATGTATGATATATTTTTGTTCGAAAATAAATCAAATCAAATCAAAAAATAAATTAATTGGAAACCGTTTGAGGGTGAGTAAAGAGTAGTTTATTTTGGGGTAAACTATCTCTTTAATGTTTAATTTAATACCAATTACGGCCACAAGATGTCAGCATATGATCATATTGATGATTATGATGAATAATGATCACACATTTTGACAAAAAATGTTGTATGATTTGCTGCTGAAAGATGTAGTAGGGCACCCCCTCCCCAAATAAAAGTAATAAATTAAATTAAATTAAGACTTTATTGAGATTTGTGTATTGGTGTAAATCACAACAAATTAGTGTAAATCAAACAATTCATAAACATTGGATTAATTAATAATTACGATGATTAAATAATACAAAAAAAGATAAATAAATTGTACTAAAACAAAGAAAAAGATTGATTGAAAAAAAACATTGAAGTAAATTAAATAAGTTAAAATAAATGTGCAAATAAAGACTGTTATGAAGAGTAAAAAATAATGTAACATAAAAGTAACTATATTTCAAAACAACATCTATACGCTCATAGAAAGAAATTCTATTATTATGGGGTGGCTGTCGTTAGAGAGTTGGACTTGTAAGCCAAAGTTTCGAGTTCCAGTCCCAGCACCAGAAAGGATTGTAGGTGTTGAGAGTGAATATCCAGCGCTCTCACCACCAACACCACAGAGGGGATTCCCTTAAGAAAAACACTGAAGCCCCAACTGCTCCAGGTGTGAGTTGCTTTGGATTTAAGTATCTGCAAGATGCTAAAATATAAATGTTTATATATCTCTCCTATCACCAAAAACAAAGGAAAAATGAATAAGGATAAAATTAATAACATTAAATAAATAAATAAATAAATAAATAATAATAATTATATGAAGAGTTTTGTTGGTTATTTGACATTATTATTGAAGACATCAACAGTCAAGTTTATTCACCATTTCTGTACGTTAAACTATTACTTGAGCTCAGTGAAGGCCAGGGACACAAATTCTTCAAATCCAGGATATTTTTTATTGAATTTTATGCCCATAAATAATTCATAAATAAGTCAAAAAGCATGCCAAAATGCAACATATTTATTTTAACATTGTCAAACATCTTAAATTGATTCAAATTAATAAAAACTATATGGAACAGCATATACAAAGATTGATTATTAATAATAAGATTCTGAGTTAGTTAGTTTTGGCCAGAACGTACAAAATATAACATAACTTTTTTTTTTTTTTGCTGGGGCACCAATGGCTTTAAGCAGGCTTCACTGCGGCATTTGAAGAAATCTTTTGGATCATCAGTGGGAAAATTAACAATATTTTAACAATTAATCGTAAATAGTCATAATATTCAAAAACATAATGCCACAATAGATATAATGTGACTATGGCGTGAGCCAGTAATTCAGGCCAGTATGGCGTTTATCGCGTTTTGCAATCAAACCCCTCATATGTTTTTAAAGATGATTTGATTTCTTCTATTGTTCTCATTTGTTGAAGCTTTATATAAAAGTGCCTGCAAATGATTAAGTGAAAATGAAACCGCAACAAACTCATCACTATAGATTTAGCACATAATTCAAGACAATAATATATATTTAAAAACAAATATATCAATTTCCCCCCTAAATCTGAACACACAAATCTAAAACATTTTCAGTGATTAATCCCAAAGCAGGGTTTTCTGTATATCAGGCAACCGCGAGTGGGCGGGTCTAGCGCTTGGTCCATGAGGCCCCGCCCCGCACGCCTGCATCCGCACCTCTGTCAGCCGCGCAGATTGGCGTGCCGCGATGTTGCTTTCTGTAATGAGGACGCTGATGGAATTACGGTCAAACTAACGAGGAAAAATCATGTCCGAAGTGCGAAAATTCACGAAGAGGTTGAGCAAACCTGGGACGGCAGCGGAGCTCAGACAAAGTGTGTCCGAGGCGGTGAGGACGTCTATTGCTGTGGTAAGTAACTCTCTCTCTCTCCCTCTCTCTCCCTCTCTCTCTCTCTCTCTCTCTCTCTCTCT
>CAIGQQ010037820.1:8737578-8752883 GCA_903798035.1 Danio albolineatus
TCTCTCTCTCTCTCTCTCTCTCTCTCTCTCTCTCTCTCTCTCTCTCCCTCTCTCTCTCTCTCTCTCTCTCTCGGTTGTGTCTCAACATGTAGTGAGATGGCTATCTAGGGGTCGTTTTTGACATCACATTAGGGTGTATGTTGTCTATGAAGGAAGCTCATTAGATTTGAAAGCACTGCTCTTTAATGATTTGACCTCGTACACGCGTAAATGTCTGTCAGGTATTGCTTGATGATCTTTCTTTCTCTAAACGGCGTTTGTAGCTCTTATTAAACACGTGCCAGACTGCTGAGGCTTAACGTCTAGTGCCTTCAGGCAATCACACCAGTACAGCTTCAACATCTGTCTTACACATCCCATAGACAGCTGTGGAAACCTCGTGCATATAAATACCGAAATATGCATTGGTTGTGATAGAAAATAAGGGTTTAAATGAAAGAAAAGCTGCCATTTAGGTGATCTTGACTTCCCTAATGGGGAAAGACATTGTTCTGTAGCCCCTTCTGGAACCACATGGAGCATCCTTATGCCTTTGTGTAAAAAAAGCATGTGCTCATGCACCAGTCCATGATTGAGCAAAGCACATGCTTTTTGTCACTGCTGAACCACTGAAAATGACTGATCTGGAGAGCAGAAATGTGGCATCAATGTTTAAAGGAAGGATTTAGGTTGTTGCAGCATTGAATAAAACTGGGAAATGATCATCTCAGCCAGGCGATTTTCACGATTCTGAGAATTTCTATAAGTGTTATGAGTAAAGGCCTACAGTATAATGCAGTGATTGCCAGTTTGATTGTGGTTTCCAGGGTGACAGACAACAAATGGCACTCTATGGTGATTGCAGAGCTGCTGCGTTTCCCTTGAGAATAGCCTCAGGCTGCTCAGCTACGCTTCCTGTGTCCTCTGCATATGCTAAATGAAGCATTTGTATCATATTTCCCTTTTCTGTGCCCCCTTTTGCATGCTGTGTTTGCACAGATATGAACAAAATCATGACACAAGTGTGCAGTTTTATTACTGGCTCTCAGTGTTTCACTTGAAGACCCATAAATGTTGATTAACGAGCACGGTTTTGCTTCCTGTATTGACTTTTTCTCACAGGAAGCTTTGTTCAGATATATCAAAGGCCTTGCCACTTATTTCTTTTGAAAAGCCTGTAGGTTTTACATCATTCAATTGCTGCTTGCTAGTTATAAGGTGGTATTAGGGAAGGGGCGTTATAATTAAAGATGAAATATGATTGGATGACAGTTTGTGTAGTGCAGGATGAGTCATGAAAATATTTTGCTCTGACTTCCATAGTATTTGCTTTTCTAACAATGAATGTCAGTGGTTACTGGTTTCTTGAAAACATCATCTTTTGTGTTTAAAAAATAAAGATTTGTTACCACTTGAGGGTGGTATTAGGGGAGGGGCGTTATAATTAAAGATTAAATATGATTGGACGACAATTTGTGTAGTGCAGGATGAGTCATCAAAATAATTTGCTCTGCTTGTCTTTATGCTTTTTAAAATGTGTATATTATTTAAGGGGCTGTTTACGCTGCATCATTTTAAGCTAAGTTTGGTAAACCTTTTCTGCATTTTGGCCTTTCGTTTAAAGGATTAGTTCAGCCAAATATTCAAATTCTGTTATTAATTACTCACCCTTATGTTGCATAATCCCCAGAGAGTGAGCCATTCGTTCATCTTCAGAACACAAATAAAGATATTTAAAAATAAATTGAAGTGCTTTCTCATCCTTCATAGTATAGGGCTGTGTGATTATGAGCAAAAGAAACCTCACGATTTTCTTGAACAATATTGCGATTTCGATTTTAATTATGATTTTGACACATACATACCTTTTACAGTGTGAATCTGAAACATGTTTCCAAAGAAAAAGATTAGATCGTTAAGACCTGTAACATGTCTCTAATAAGGCAACCTATGGGGAAAAAAATTCTTCTGTATGTGTGTACGCGTTGTCAAACTCAAGTAAGGCTCTGATGTTCTGCTTGACCACGTCAGAAGTAGTTGCATGTACTTTTGTACCTGTTCACAGATTTATTTTGCCATGCATAGCTGATACATCAGCCTTCCTGTATCCAAAGTAATCCTACAACACAGATTGTGACTTTTTAGCAAGTCCTACTGTGCTGAACTCATCATCCCTGTTTATGCAGACTATTTGTCATTAGGCTGTCTCCTGTTCTTGTGATCCATTTATGTGTGCTGCATTATGATTGGTTCAAATAGCATACTGGGGGAAAATTTTGCTCTAAGGAAATTTAGAAATCGCACGTGATCAAATCAGGATTTCGATATGATTTCAATTAATGGCACAGCCCTACTCCATAGTAGGGCTGCACAAAATATCGTTTTTAGCGTCAAACTCTCAATGTGCACATTGTTAAGATTATAGTTGACCAGGAGAAACCGTTCAGAACACATGAGAATTGTGTCGGTTTTGCAGTTTAAACCATAAGGAGTGAAAGTTTTTCATTCAGGCACAAGAAATTTTCCCGTTTGTAACTTTAATAAAAAATAATTTTATTGATTTATTTATACAGAATAGATTTTTGCAGTGTTATAAATAGCAGTTTACGAGCCATCTGGTGAAATTTTATATATATCGCAATAATTTGTCGCAGAAAACAAAATGTTTGTTTTTTCCAATATCGTTCTGCTCTGCTCCATAGACAGCGACGGTTGGTCACAAGTTGTTCAAAGTCCAGAAAAGGAACCAAAAACATTGTCAAAACATTTTAGGTGACTTCAGGGGTTAAACTGTAATCACAAAAATTACTTTAGCCAAGCTTTTATCTCCCTTGTTAGGTGATCAGCATGCATGTTTACAACTTGTATAATATGTTTACATGTTAACATGTTTACAACTGTGGAAAATATAATCAGGGTAAAGAAAGAAAGCAAGAAATTAGCCTTGAACTAATTAAAAATAGCCATTTGTTGTTGCAAAGCATGCTGTTACAAATCATATAAAACAGTGAAAAGACTCAGAAATGTGTCTGCACTTTCTTGCCTGTGCTCAAGATGGTGATGGGAGCTCCGTTAACTACAGTCTTCCCTCCTATTGGTTTAAACCTGCAAAATTGAATGCTCGATTACATAAAGTTAATTCTTTCAGAATGTTTGTTCATAGTACTGAAAGTCGCAAGCTCTCTGTTGAAAAGTATTGTGCTTTCGTGCTTTTGTGAATGCCACTTCTGGGAATTTTCAATTCAGCATTTTGAGGGCCTGAAATCAAAATGACTGAAAGCGAGTTTTAAAGTGCAATTTAGTGGAAATGATCCATCTGTTGTTGCTGTGTAAACCTCCAAAACCAATTAATAAAAATATGGACATTATGCACATTTTTATTACAGTCTATAGGCAAACTCAAAATACCTGAAACCAAAACAACAATGGTTAACCACAGGACCATAGGTGTGCAGATGTGAAGAGTTTCGACACTGCCAGCTACTGGCTTGGCATACATGGCACATTATATTTAAGCTCAGCATTTTACATAATTGTGTGAAGGGAATCTTTTTGGAAGCATTGACGTCTGTATGCAAAGCTTTCCAGAAGCATAAAGTCATAAACCTGTAATGTAAACCTACCGTCGAGTGAACTTTATGATTGTTTTGAAGTACACTGGAGTGCTGTTGGGATGTCTTTTTTTTAGGTCAGTCATGAAGTGTTCGTCACACTGGTAGCCTCAACA
This sequence comes from Danio albolineatus, assembly GCA_903798035.1. NCBI lineage: Eukaryota > Metazoa > Chordata > Actinopteri > Cypriniformes > Danionidae > Danio > Danio albolineatus. Next base: position 8,741,285 of record CAIGQQ010037820.1, read on the forward strand.
CAAGTTCTTTTCAAGATAATTGCAGAACATCAGGCCAAAATTTTTGGCCAACTCTTGCGCACATTTACAGTCCTGTAATCTACCATTGTTGTTTGTTACTCGCACATGCTTATCGACCAAACACACACTATACATGTGCATTTGCTATTTTCACAAAATCAATGATCAAGAAAATATAGTGTGACTTTTGAAAACTTGAATGTCAAAGCACACCCAGCAGGCACAGGACTTCAACATGACGTCAGATTGACGTTGTACCCCTCGTGGGGACGTTGCATTTTGTTTAGAAATGAAAATCGGTTTGACGTCAGAACCCAACATCAGGCAGACTTCAATGTCCAACATCTAACCTAAAATCAACAAAACATCAACGTCTAATGATGTTACAGTTTGACGTTGTGTGGACGTTACCACTATGTCGTCTATCAGACATTGGATTTTGGTTGCCATATCCGATGAATAAATGTCTGCATTTGACATAAATATGATGTTGCTTTAAGATGTTGGCTCGACGTTGGATTTTGGTCACTTTCCAAAACCTAAAATCAACCAAATATTAACATCATTTGAGATCGTTATTGGACGTCAAAACAATATTGTCCTTAGACGCTGTCCAGACGTTGAATTTTGGTCACCTGTTTTGTCACGACCTAAATCTAACCTAATGTTATTGTCTTATGATGGTGTGTGCCTGATGGGCAGGTTTTACAGTTACAATAATTTGCAAGAGCCAGAATAAACAACCAGGCTGTAAGTGTGTTTTCTCACTCAATGTGGTGATGTTTAATGTCTCTGACAACCTCTGTTCCATTTAACCATTTACTAGCAGCTTTTTCAAGACAAGTAAAAGCTTGAAAGATTGTGAGTTGTATGTTGCTTTTAATGTTTGTAGAATATGTTTTATTCAGTGAACCAATTTAAAGATTTAGTCATTAAAGTTCTGCCAGAAAAAGTTGTAGAATTTGTATCATATTAGTGTAAAATATCTGATGTAAATAATAACTGTTTTTGAGTGTTTTTATTAAATTTATTATATTTTTATTAATTATTAATGTTCTAAATGCTTTTTTTTTTTTTTTGCTATGAAGACAGCCAGTGAAGCTTAAATAACTGATACGATATGATGATAGTCCGGTTTGTGGTTAACACAGGCTCAATATATTTAAGATATTTAACCTAAACCAATTCAAATAACCAATGACACTTTTCCGCTCTTTGTACTCACTGTGTAGACAAACATGACCCAATTTACTTTAAAATGCTCACTTTTGTTTTGCTTTTTAAATGCAGGTTTATTGAAAACCACCTAAAGGGATAGTTCATCCTGCAAAAAGCATGAACATTCTGTCATAATTTACTCACTTTTCACTTGTTCCAAACCTGTTTGACATACTTTTTTTTTCTAAAGAAAGCTGTAAACCTGTAACCATAAACTTCTATAGTATTTGCTTTTCCTACTATGTATGTCAATGGTTACAGGTTTCTTCAAAATATCATCTTTTGTATACATAAAAAAAGATTTGTAACCACTTGAAGCTGAGTAAATAATGAGTGCATATTAAATGGTGCATATTATTTTAGAGGGAAGAAAAAAAGTCATACCTTTCTCTTCTTCTAAAATGACTTATTATTTCCGTTTGTGATAATGTTGATTATGCTCATATAGAAATAGTAGCGGAAATGAATATGGGACCTTAAATATGGGACAGTTGTAGCCAGGCTGCAAAGTTGTGAGTATTTACGTGCACTAGAGAGTCACTATATTTTATATTGTGTTTTTCTGCCCAGGACTCACTGGGAATAAACATTTCAAGGTGTTTGGGCCTCAAATGCTCACAGATCCGCAGAGCATGTGTCCCTTCACCAGATTTACAAGACAAGATAAGCTCTTCAAAAGCCTTGTAATGATACAGAAAAACGATCAGATCTGTGTTAGCATCAAAACGCAGCGGTTCAGACGGAGGCCGCGCTTGTGTTTACACACACACGGTGGCCTAATGCACATCAGTTGGGCCACGAACTCTTTCTGTCTGCCTAACCGATAGTCTGGCATCTGGAAAGCGCATTAACCACCCTTGAGACGTGCTCCAGCTGTAGTTTCTGCTTTTAGTCGCCCACTTTGCCGGCTTTTACGTTTTCATGTTGCGTTCTTGCATACGGAAATAACATGGCTGAAACGCGTGTGGGCCAACGCCCATTGGCTTGTGAGCGGGCAGAAAGCTGGCTCATGTTTCCTTTTACCTCAGCTTGTGGTTTGATGGCCTGTGATTCTTCTCCTTCTTTAGTTCCTCTTTGTCCTTAACATGGTTGACGTTTGTAGCTTGCTTTTTTAAATGATTTGTGATTGTTTTCACAGGCATTTTTTGGCTGGTTCTAACAGTATATGAATTTTGGCTTAGAGATATTTCCACCATGCTAACTGCGATTAAGCATGAGATGTGGATTGGGAAAGATGGTATAGTTGGTTTGGAAGGGCAGATATCATTCAGATGTTCATTCAATCACCCAAACAGGATAGTTCACGCAAAAAATGAAAGTTCTGTCATCATTAGCTCTTCCTTGTTTCAAACCCGTTGAGTTACTTTCTTCACAAAGGAAGATATAGTGACGAATGTTGGAAATCAGCATTCATTTACTTTCGTTATATTTATTTCCTGTTTTGGTTGTCAGTGGCTGTTGGTTTCCAACATTTTCAGAATATTTTGTTTTGTGTTCAACAAAAGAAAGAAATTCATACCAGTTGAGAACTACTTGAGTAAATGACTTTCTTTATTATCCACAACTCGAAATTTGTCTTTAGATTCACCACATTTTACATTAATTACATACTGTATGTCCAGTGTTGGGAGTAATGCTTTGCAAAAGTAATGTATTATAGTAATGTATTACATTTTCCTGTAATGCAGTAGTGTAAGGCATTACTAATACATTTTCAGTAATGTTTTACTCGTTACATGTTCAGTAACGCTTGCATTACAACAAACTTTTTGCCCGCAAGACATTAACAAATAAAAAGGTCAAAAGTAAGTTCTATTTCCTGTTCGTGGTTAGTGAATATACGTGTGTGTTGTCATTAATCTACCTCTGGCTATTGGAACTTTTTACTTTGAATGTGGAAGGATTTCAGCCTCTGAGCTCGAGGTCCGAGGCTATTGGCTTAGCCTGGTTTGCAGTAACGTTAAGCCCTCGGAAAAGCGCCACGTGACAAGAACTGAACGATCAGCTTCATACTTTGTATGAAATATACACATTTTAGTAAACTAATTACCTCAGATAAACACATATATAAATAAAATAAAATAAATAAATAAAACTTGTATCAGAGCTGCAGCAATGTTTTGTTAGTTTGGCATCCTCTAAAAAAACAGTTGATGGTTGCCTACCAACCATAATTGTCAACCCTCCCGTTTCTCCTAATAAAATGTAATCTCTGCTTTGCTAGACATTTTCAATTTACTTGATATTTTCAACAAATGTCAATTTACTATTATGAGAAAATCAGGAGGTGACAATTTTATTTTCTCTGACACAATGGATGGAAACGCTGCTTTATTCGCACTTCTTTTATGCGATATTCCAGTTTGTGCATAAATTCAATCCGCATCTTTGGTTGTAAACATAGCCAGTGAGCGATTCAATTTTGCAAAGACGATAACCTTAAAACCTTAACTGTAAACTGTAAAATGACGTATATTCAGTATCATATAATCCGCCAGTGTTGTTTTTGGATGCCAAGTACTCAAACATATGCAGATGTACATGTTTTTTTTTGTAGTTACGAATAATAATTACCAATGAGATATTGTTTTCTAAAGCTTGCATTTAAAAACCTGTTTTCAATAGTTTTTCTTTTATGAAATGCATGGCTTTTGAAGTCATAAAAACGTAATGAGTGTGATTACAGTGTAATTTCCTGAAGCCTGCCCTTTAAATGTGTTTTCAGGCCACCACATGCCTGTTGCTGTGACAATGAATGACCAAAATACCTCAAGATTTCATTATTTAAACCACCTTATTTTAAAGTGTTACAATAGTTTGTAATAGGCATGGGACGAGAGTCGTTTACACCGCGTCGGTATACCGCGTTTTGGAAAAGTCAAGGTTTTTTGAACTAATGAAGACAGCAGAAGTCAATTATTTATTTGAATGATTTAACCTGACATGTTTAGTGCTCCAAAATATTATAAATCTTTCAAAAAAGGAAATATATTGTGTTCAAAGGGGAAAAAGTTTGAGTTTTTTTTATCCAGACATTTAAAAAGAATATATTTTAGAGCAGTAATAACAATACCGAGATACCGTGATATTTTTATCCAAGGTATACCGTCAGAATCTTATACCGGCCCATGCCTAGCTTGCAAGCATAAACATAAGCAGGCTGTAGAAACAATATAGGGAATGTTTAATGTCCCTGACAACCTGTTAAATTTCATGTACCTACTTATTAGCAAACTTTTCTTTTTTTTTTTCTCTAAAGACCATTAAAAATAATTAGTGGGGTAGTATTACTGATGTATTTTCTAACGCATTGCTGTGGGAGCTGGACTGGCTGTGGTTTTCTGCTTCTGTGTGGTATGACACATGACAGGAAGTAGCTGCCGAAACTCTTGCATTGGTTGTCAGCTCATGCGTGTGCGCTTGAGAAACACAGGAAGCATTCATATGTATTATAAGCAATGGTATTTATGTGTGACTTCATATATCCGGGTGTATTTAGACTGTTATCTCTTCACTCTCAAGCATTAAAGCAAAACATATAGTGCATTTGCTTTTTTTCATTCAAATGTTTAGAGCAGTGAGGTTTTATGAAAGAGATGCATACTTTTATTAAGCAAGGAAGCAATCTTTTGGTCAATAAAAAAAACATTTATTTCAGAGAGAAGTAACATCCAGTCATACCTTTCTCTTCCTCTAAAATGACTTGTATCCATTTGCGATAATGATGATAATGCTAAATAGCTGCAATTATAGGTCCTATGAAATTAATTAGTTTTTTAAGATATATGTAAGCTAGTGGGCGCCACGGTGGCCGAGTGGTTAGCATGTTCGCCTCACAGCAAGAAGGTCGCTGGTTCGATCCCCGGCTGGGCCAGTTGGCATTTCTGTGTGGAGTTTGCATGTTCTCCCCGTGGTTGCGTGGGTTTCCTCCGGGTGCTCCGGTTTCCACCACAGTCCAAAGACATGCGGTACAGGTGAATTGGGTAAGCTAAATTGTCCGTAGTGTATGTGTGTGAATGAGAATGTATGGATGTGTTTCCCAGAGATGGGTTGTGGCTGTAAGGGCATCCGCTACGTAAGGCAAATGCTGGATAGGTTGGCGGTTCATTATGCTGTGGCGACCCCGGATTAATAAAGGGACTAAGCCAAAAAGAAAATGAATGAATGAATGTAAGCTAGTGTGCTCCAAAACTGTGACAAAAATCGCGTTTATGAGATATAAAACTGACATAAAGATGTAAAGCTTGTTGTTTGTCACTTCCACCTAAATGGATCAACGGTTTTATTAATGTCATCTCATACTTTAGTTTCTCATTAAATCATAACCAATCAAATGCTCTCTAGTCTCTGACATACCCCGCCCCTAAGTTCAACCACTCTCACTGGCAGAGCTGTGATTTAAAAAAATGCTATTGGCTGTTTAAAAAGGGGGAGGAGCTACACTATGTCCCACCCTCTTTTCGTGTTTCAGTTGAAATTGCGTCAAACATTGAATAAAATTGCATATTTCAAAGCCCTTCACCTGACCTAAAATGTTGACCTCAAATATGGAACCGGTGTAACCAAGCTGCAAAAATATGTTTTACGCACATTTCTTTTAACAAAATCTTTGTATTTAAAAAAAGAGATGTTTATAATTACTTTTTAATCTCAAGTTTCAGAGTTTCTTTTCTTGCAATCACGATATCACGACTTTTTATTCGCAGAATTGTATAATACGAACCTGTATTTGCTTGTTATTAAGGCAAAATTGCAGGATATTCATAAATGTGAAAACAAATAGTCAGAAATGTCAGATATTAACCCACAATTCTTACTTTTCTACTCTCAATTATGACTTTTTTCCTCAAAATTACTAGTATATTTGTCTGCGGACTGCAAGAAAGGGGCTTAACATGAAGGGGCATCAATTGTAGTTAGTTAGAAGCATAACTTGCATTTATCTAGATCCCATAGAACCATGCGAGATGTCACAACAAGATGTTGTTGGCAAGATGGTGGAAAACTTACCAGAGAACATTTTCACCAAATGTTTTCATGAGATTTCTCCAAATTTATCCACAACTTATTAATTTGATATATTATTACATTCATTCATTTAGCAACTCTGTTCACCTCCATTAGCAACTTCTTTATCCGTTTTGTCATGACAATTAACCATAGACTGTAAAAAATATGGACGTAGTATCCGTGACGTCACCCATAGGTTTCTGATGAACCCAAAAGAAGCTATTAGTAGGCGTGGCCAACCGTCGCCATTTTGTTCGCGCGTCATCGCACCAACCGAGGCATACCAAACAAGGGCAAAGAGGCGGAGCGTGGGCGGAGCGTGAGCGGCGCTACGGGACGCATGCTGGCATTTAGATAAGAGCTTTCTTATGGGAGAAACACATAATATTTCATTACCTGCGACTCGTTTGTGTTCTGACCACATGTGCTTGGTTGTACACTATATCAATAAAGTGTTTAGACTTTTAAAAGCACTGCTGTAATACATTGAGCCACTTAACATCGTTCTTAAGACGTTTTTCAACAGGAAGAAAGTGCGAATTACATCCAAACACTTCAGATATAGTCTGTGTTAGTAAATGCAAGGGCTATTTAGGAAATCCAGGCAGAACACTGTATGACAACGCTTCAGATGACTGTTTTATAGCCTACAGCTGATCAATCTGTCAGATTCTGGAGTGCATTAGAGTTCTGAAGAACATTATAAATCATAAATTATCCGAAATAAAGCAATTACATTTATAGAGATGGTATAAGTATATAATTTCACTCACCTGGGAAACGGAGGCCACGTGAATGGTTTGTGAGCACAATTAAGCGCACACAGCATGCCATATCATCTGATAATTGCAGGAAATAATTCCAAAAGGCAACTGATTGTGTAAAGCCACATAAAACAACACAAAAATACGATGAATCAGCCGGAATCAGCTGAGGTGACGTGACGGCGACCAGCGGGACTAGCTGTCACTCAAGTGGCCACGCCCTTAATTATGCAAACTTAATTTAGCTTAATATAAAGGAAACGGAGGAGTTTTAAAAAAATTCACCCCCCTCACATTTGTCATGAAGGGTAATGTCAGCTATATGAACCAAAATCGTTCTTTGTACCAGGCTGTAAACACCTTTTTTTCTGCTGTAAAGTTGGCCATTTCACCAGTGGGCTCATTAGAGATTTGCTCTATTATGGAGCCAGGACAGCCAGGACTAGCGGAATTTTTGATGAATTGCAGTTTTAGTTACTTCCGTATTGGCTTCCCGAGGGAGAGCGGGAGGTTGCCACTTGCAATTAACCTACTCAGCGTCACCCCCTGTGGTTGCAAATGACAGTACACTGGCAAGCACGTAGAGTATGAAAGCCTCCAAAACTTGCGGCTGTACTTTAATAACTGATGCTTGGGTTTAGGGTTGGGGAAGGTGTAGACGTTAATAACTGATGCTTGGGTTTAGGATTGTAGTAGGTTTAGATGTTAATAACTGATGGTTGAGTTTAGGTTTGGGGAAGGTGTAGATGTTAATAACAGTTGATGGTTGGGTTAAGGCTTGGGGAAGGTGTAGACGTTAATAACTGATGGTTGGGTTTAGGATTGTAGTAGGTGTAGACGTTAATAACTGTGATGGTTGAGTTTAGATTTGGGGTAGGTGTAGATTTTAATAACTGTGATGGTTGAGTTTAGGTTTGGGGGAGGTGTAGATTTTAATAACTGTGATGGTTGGGGAAGGTGTAGACGTTAATAACTGTGATGGTTGGGTTTAGGTCTGGAGTAGATGTAGAAGTTAATAACTGATGTACAGCGCCATCTTGCCGACAACATAGTTATGACATGTGGGTCTCCATAAGTTACGCTTTTAACATAATAAGTTACGCCACTTCATGTTACGCCCCTGCCTTGCAGTCCACAGACAGACCCTACTCCAAAATGAAATGCAAAAAGATGGTCCAGCTGTGGTTGCTGGAATTATATCACAAAAAAATGATAGGAACGTAAAGAAATTCTAAATGCTGTATATCATTAATTCAGTCATACACCAGTGTTTTGAAGTACTAATATCAACACAACTTAACTTAGCTTTGTTACAAGGACAAAAACACAATCATAAGAAGTTCACTTCCTCCCCAATCAAGGATTATTTTGAATTTTGTTTAATTTGCAGTAATTTTCGTTTAGTCCTTTGGTTTCATCTGAAATATTTCTGTGATTATGGGTTCAAGCTCCACTGATCCTGTAAAAGCTAAACTGTTTTAAACATGAAACAATGAGCAGCTTTACTCCAGCTTCAAACATTGGACAGAAGAAAACAGTTGCACGTTTTCTGTTTAAACCATGTGTAGTTCTGACCGCTAATAGTTGCTAGCAATCTGACACCTTCAGCTGGAGGATGAGCTCATAAATTGAAAGTTTCCCAATATGGGTTACTGACAAATCAGCTGAAATATGATCTGTTTGGCAGTTCCCATTTGCTGCTGTGTAATGTGGGTCAAAAGAGTTGATTCTTTAAAGAAAGATTCTTCAAAAGGACACCATCAAAAATACAAATTCTGTCATTGTTTACTCACCCTTCACTTGTTCAAAACCTACTTGAGTTTCTTTCTTCTGTTAAACACAAAAAGAAGATATATTGAAAAATGCTGCTAGCTGGCACCCATTGACTTCCACAGTAATGTTTTTTCTGCTATGAAAGTCGATAGGTTCCAACAACCAACATTCATTCCTTCATACATTTTCCTTAGTCCCTTTATTATTTATTTTGTGTTCAACAGAAGAAAGAAACCCATAAAGGTTTAAAACTACATGAGGGAGAGTAAACAATGAGATAAATTTTGTTTTTATGTGAACTGTCCTTTTAAGTACTTTTATTTTAACATATTGATGTACTTCCAACTGAAATGGAATATTGAGTTGGGGTAGGCGTTTTCAAGAGTTTCAAGAGTTTTCAAGGTTTACCACGGTTTGGAAAAGTCCAAGGTTTTAAAACCGCAAAACTTTTCTACAAATGTACAATTATTTTATTTAGCTTGTTAGGGCAACACTTTCTCCAGCAGAAAAGAACCCTACACATAAAAAGCTAGTGGTCAGCATATGATTCAGCAAACATTTGAGAATTAACTCGCTTATAAACCAACATCCTATGCTGCTACGTGCATCCTATGTGCTATGCACCTGTAGAGTGCAGAAAGATATTCAAAGATGTTGTAAAGAAATCTGCTTTGTAAACTAATTAAGACAGCAGGTCATTGATTTATTTTAATTATTTAGCCTGACATGTTTACAGTTTGATTTGATTTGATTTGATTTAGTTTATTTTCGAACAAAAATATATCATACATAAAATATCTTTAACAAAAGATACATTTCAACATAGTCGAAAATGGAGCAGGATGAAGCACAAGCTTATTATTTTCCCTCCCCATTACCACACACATCATTCGTCTATTACTTAAACTTATTTCTTTTCTTTTCTTTCTTTTTTTTTACTTATCTATTCTTTTTACATTGGACATATTTTATCCTTTTAGCATCTTCAACACACTACATGTTTGATTCCATTTATACATTTGCATTTTATAACAAAAAATAAAAAATAAAAATAAATAAATAAGTCAAAAATCAAAACATAGTAATGCAAATAGCCATTAATTTAAATTTCATCAAACCTTCCTGATTTTATCCTTTTTCAATCACCTTCATCATTATATGCCTTTAATAGTATATTTTTATACAACTTTTTAAATTGATGAATATCCTGACATTGTTTGAGACTCTGTTCTAAACTATTCCATAGTTTCACACCACATACAGACATACACCAGCTTTTTAAAGTTGTCCTTATTTTCAACCTCCTAAAATTGAGTAATTCTCTCAGATTATATCCCCTTGTCTTTCTTCAAAAAACTTTTGGATGCATTTCGGAAGTAATTTATTCCTGGCTTTAAACATAAATAGTTTAAAATAATTGAAATGTTTCTTAAAATATATATTTTTTTGTGTTCAATAGTTCAATCTTGTGTTCAAAATTGTTGCTTTTTTTCTACCTAGAAGAACATATTTGAGAGCAGTAATTAAAATACAGTCATACTGTGAAACCGTGATATTTTTATCCAAGGTTTTCATACCATCAGAATCTTAAACCTGGCCATGCCTAAGTAGGGGTGGGGTAAGATGGGGGTGGTTTTGTAAGCAACCCCCAGAGTCCCTAGTTCATTTATTCTGGCATTGCATTTATTTTAATTAGTTTTAGAAAGACTTTTGAGACAATTGAGAATGTTGATTTACTGTAAAAAAAAAAAATTATTTATGTTTGTTTATTGCAAAACAGAACCTTTGCATAAAAAGAAAAGTGGTTTTCTTAATTTTTTATTTTATTAACAAAAATGTATATACTACAAACCAAAAACACGTTGTAATCTATGGACTGAGCTCTTTGAATGAGTATCAGAGCATGACACGGGCATGTCAGCTGAGTCAGGACTGTGTGCTTAAGCTTTAACACATGATACTCTTGAAAAGAGAACTTGAAAAGAGAAAACACTTGTGAGAAGCTTTGAACTGAACTGAAGGTATGAAATCGGAAGTCGTAGATTTCAGATCTGTTTGTAGAGGGGATTAAGTTCTCTGTTGTATTCACAGACAGAGCTGTCACTTATAAACTACTCTGACAAGTATACAGAATAATAACAATGTGTGTTCAGTAACAGCATGAAAGTGACATTTTCTGCACCATGAGTCGCACAGTTTTTAAAAGGCCACTGTAATGTAGATTGCATGTTGTGTGTGTTCAGGAGCAGCCGAAGATCATCGAGCCGCTGGACTATGAGAATGTGGTGTTTCAGAGGAAAGCTCAAATCCACAGTGACCCACAGAGAGACCTGCTGCTGTGGCCCGCAGATGACGTATCAGTAAGTCGTTTCACAATCTTTATTTTCTGACGTTTATTTGTCTGGCTCATTTTCAAACTTACTCCTCATCCTTGAGCAGAGACCGTACGACTCTCATATGCTTGACTTTGAAAGCCTTTATAGCCAAGCCACGTCTGTCTGTTTATTTATGTCTGTCTGTCTGTGTCTGTCTGTCTATCTGTCTGTCTGTGTCCATCTATCTATCTATCTATCTATCTATCTATCTATCTATCTATCTATCTATCTATCTATCTATCTATCTATCTATCTATCTGTCTGTTTGTTTCCATCCATCCGTCTGTCTGTCTGTCTGTCTGTCTGTCTGTCTGTCTGTCTGTCTGTCTGTCTGTCTATCTATCTATCTATCTATCTATCTGTCTATCTGTCTATCTTATCTGTCTGTCTGTATCCATCCATCCGTCCGTCCGTCTGTCTGTCTGTCTGTCTGTCTGTCTGTCTGTCTGTCTGTCTGTC
>CAIGQQ010037820.1:8753108-8800553 GCA_903798035.1 Danio albolineatus
TATCTATCTATCTATCTATCTATCTATCTATCTATCTATCTATCTATCTATCTATCTATCTATCTATCTATCTATCTTTCTATCTATCTATCTATCTATCTATCTATCTATCTATCTATCTATCTATCTATCTATCTATCTATCTATCTATCTATCTATCTATCTTATCTGTCTGTCTGTGTCCATCCATCTGTCCTTTGTTTGTCTGTCTGTCTGTCTGTCTTTCTGTCTGTCTCTCTATCTGTCTGTCTGTCTGTCTGTCTGTCAATCTGTCTGTCTGTCTGTCTATAGATCTATCTCATTTATTCATCTGTCTCTCTGTCTATATAATCCATAGGAGGCACAAATCGGTCGTCACAGGAGAACCATCAATCCTTCAGTTCCTCAAAATGCTGAGAACGAAGCTAAAAGCCTGTTCGCCAAAGAGGTAAAGACTGTTCAGAAACTCTCACTACCAAACACCAAAGCAAGAGCAAAGCCTGCAGCTCCAGTCTAAAAAATATGAAGTCACATTTTCCTGTTTTTCATATTTATCTCTGCTCATGTGATTGAGTAACTGAGCAATACTCATGCTCTTTGGCAGTGCATTAAGATGTACAACACCAACTGGCACGTCATCAACTATAATTACGAAGCTTATTCGGGAGATTTCCGGATGCTACCCTGGTATGCCAAACTTTGCTTTTTTTTCTCTCAAAGCTTTTGCAGTGCTATTACCAAAGTTTGGCGTAAGCTGCTTTTTCTGTCTTGCAGTAAAGGGATGAAGACGGAAAAGCTTCCCAGCCAAGTGTTCGAGGTGGATGAGGGGGAGGAGGTAAGAGATGTGTGACGGTGGAAAACTGAGGCTTATTTTCACATGTCCTCTGTCCATTTCCGTTTAGCATCTGCACATAAATCAAATGAGAAATTGGCTCGCTTTTTTGAATTTTTTTTGTTTATTTTGTCACAGAATACTTAAAAGACTAGCATGATTAATTAGGTTTTATTAAATAAAATCTAATGAAAGAAAATGCCATTTTCAAAATTCATGTTTGGCATGCATATTGTGGACAAATTGTGTTGTTAGACACACGCACACCCACACACACAGACACAAACAAATATTAGTTTGTTTGTTTTCTTTGCAACATAAACAGTATTTTATTGAACACTGGGTTGGCTAAAATGAAAATAATATTTTTTTGTTAGGATAGCTACTAAAATAGTTTTAAATGCCAGACCTCAAAGATTGACCATCTTTCGTTGTCAGTTATCCAGTATGTTACAGTATGTTCACACATACGAGGAATTTGTTTTCGTGATAGAACTTCTACAGTGCAACAGAATTACAGATACAGGACAAAAAAACAGATAATAAATATATTCAAAAATAGAAATGTTTAATGCAAATATACAAATTGACAAGTGTATGTACAGGCGTCTTACTATATACAACATTATATGTGCAGCTGTTATGTGCAAATTGGCATGTAAGTGTATGTGTGTGTAAAAAGTGTATAGCAAGTAGTGATGTTGGTTCCACGGTTATTATCATCAAATGTTCATGAGATGGATTGCCTGGGGGAAGAAACTGTTTCTGTGTCGGGCTGTTGTGGTGCGCAGTGGTCTGTAGCCTCGACCAGAAGATAAAAGCTCAAAGAGGCAGTGTGCTGGGTGTGACGGGTCCAGAGTGATTTTGGCAGCCCTTCTGCTCGCTCTGGATAAGTACGGTTCTTGGAGAGTAGGGAGGGTTGTACCAATGATTCCCTCAGCAGTCCGAACTATTCGACATAGTCTTCGAAGGTCAGATTTAGTATCTGAGCTAAACCAGACAGTTATTGAAGTGCAAATGACTAATTCAATGATTGAAGTGTAGAAATGTTTCAGCAACTCCTTTGGAAGGTTGGACTTCCTCAGCTGACGAAGAAAGTACAGTACATTTATTAAAGAACATTTATTATTTGACTCTGTTGATTTTATGTGCAATATGTTAAATATTATTTTACATATTACACTCTTTTAGGTCTTTTACAGGCCTCAAAGTGCGACTTTATTTATATTTATTTATTTTTATATGATCAGTTTTTGTTCTTAAATATCTGGAGAACAAAAAAATGGCTGTAATATTTTATTTTTTAAACAACAACTGAACACTAAAACAGTCAAGTGTATAACAATAAGTCATTAGCAACTTTTATATTCAAAAACAAAAATACTCCATGCAAAGTATCCATGCATGACATGTCCACTGTGTGCGATTTTTGTCTCGTTGCACAAAAATGGAAAGTCTTTTCAAGTAATGATGACCACAGACCTTATTTAAATCATAAATCAAAAGCCACTGTTCTAAAAACTCTTTTAGTTTTAGAAGTAACCAATGGTGAAGCAGCTTTATAGGTTGCCCTACAAATGTCCGATGACTCAAATCTCATGACACCAAAATGACACTGTGTCCAATTACAAAATTTCAAAATCAGACTTATTTTGGATTTGTGTGGTACTCTGTTAGTTGCTTTAGCATTTGAAAAGTCACACATTTACCCTGTATAGTGTTTTTTTTTTTGTTTTTTTTTTACAATAAATGTTTGTTGTTGCTTTGGAATAATCAATCTCTCATCTTTGAGAGTGTTAATCACCAATTTCATCCCTCACATCCACTAGAGGTCTTAAGAGAACACTCCACCTATTTGAAATAGGCTCATTTGGTAACCAGTTTGGTAACCTTTTAGGTCATAATTCATGCTACTGGCTTATTACTGGCTTATTATTAACTGTTCATTAGTAGTTCTAAAGTATGATCTTATTCTGTATCCTTAATCCTACCCAAAACCTAAACCCAGTGTCTACCTTATTACTGTTAATAAACAGCTGATTTGTAATTTATTAAGCTCAGCTCACTTGTTAGTGTCAGTTAATGGTTTGTTAATAACATTAATTGTGCCCTACATTAAAGTGTTATCAACAGTTTGACCATTTTATTAAAACTATTCAGCCAATCATTGGGTCTTGAAGGAGCACTTTTAGCTTAGCTTAGCTTAGCATAGATCATTAAATTGGATTAGACCATTAGCATCCTGTGCAAAAAAATTAAAATCCGAAGTATGGCAGCAAAGTTCCTTGATTATTATGCCAACACGAGAGTATAGTTCCTAGCCATATTAACCTAGAAAATAGCAACTTTTCATTTTCCATCAATATACTGTATAGTACACATTATAACTACAGAAAAGTCTAGATTTAAATAGAGAAAAAATAGAAACCCTTTAATCATTTTTAAAGAGAGATTCTAATGGTCTAGTCCGATTTAATGATCTATGCTAAGCTAAGCTTAAATTGCTGAAATTGGCTTAACGGATTCAAAAATGACACAAAGTGGAGTGTTCCTTTATGTGTCAACTCATTGTGTAGTAACTCTTATTGACAATATATACATTATTCTCCTGACAGGACTGTAAATATTATGAGCCTTCAGTGAGGTCATAATCAGATGTAGAGATGAATGGCAGGCGGTCAGCAGAGAGAGCCCAATTACATGAAACCCTACCCTCGTGATCTATTAATAGACACACACGGAAGCGTCCGGCAGATCTTGATAAAATTAGACGTAAAGACTGGTGGTTAAAGGGCCTAAGAGCTGCTTCTCCACCCCATGAAAGTCTTTGTCTGTGTGGGTTTGAATCCATGCATGCTTGGACACGGAGAGTCTGGCCTCTTTCCTTCTGTAAATTAACTGAGTTGTCTAAACACTACTGTTAAAGGAATTTTTGGGCTAAAGGGTGATTGAGATTGATGATGCTGAAATATGCATAACAATAAGTGCTTTAAGGTAGGAATAGTTCAGTGGCTTACTCAGATATAGTATATTAAAGTATCAATTTAATGTAAGCATATTTTCCTATTTGAAGCTTCAAACTTTTGATTGTTGTGGAACATAACCATATTTATGACTGAAATTAATAATAAATAGTTTTCCGCTGCTAAAAGAGTATTTTACATAACATATTTCAAAGATTGGAGTCTGTTTATGTGATTTTTAAAATTTAATCGATAATGAAATTATAGCTTAATCATGGTACACGGTATATATATGTGTGTGCGTGCATGCGTGCGTGCGAGCGTGTATATACAGCGAGGAAAATAAGTATTGAACACAGATTTTCTCAGATTTCTAAAGATGCCGTTGACTTTTTCCCCAGATGTTGGTAACAACCAAAGAAATCCATATGCAAAGAAAACAAATCTAAATAGTTTACAAATTAAGTTATGCATAATAAAATGAAATTATTCAGGGAAAAACTATTGAACACATAAAGAAAGGGAGGTGTAGAAAGGCAGCAGCTGAAATATCAGTAGTTCTTCAACAACCCTCTGCCCTCCATCATTGTAAATGAATATTCACTGCTTCAGTCCAACATCTAGCAGGATGATGAAGATGAAACCAGAGTGGACATTTTAGCAAGACAATGATCTAAAACACAGTTAATGAAACTCTCAAATACTTAAAAAAATAAAAATAATAAAAATAATAATAATAATAAAATTATTTTAGTTCCAACCTCAATTAAACACACCTGAACCAGCTAATCAAGCTCTTTCTAGATATGCTAGAAAATTCCTGGCAGGTGTGTTGATGCAAGTTGGAGCTAAACTATGCAGGACACCGGCCCTCCAGGACCAAGTTTGGACACCCCCGACTTAGATTAAATTAGCATATTCGGTCACACTTTATTTTGATGGTCAGTTTGTTGAATTTAAGCTACATTGTAACTAATTCTCAGTAGATTAGAAGTAGACTGTTAGGTTAGGGTTGGAGTTAGGGTTAGTGTAAGTTGACATGTACTTGCAAAGTTTCTTATAGTCAGTTAAATGTCTGTTGAATGTCTGTAAAATAGATATTAAGTAGACAGCCTACTAATACTCAAAATACTCAAAATACTCAAATAAATTGTTACCGCATATTCAACTTATATCTGAAAGGATTATTATGGCTTCTGAAAAATTGGCTTAGTCATCATATAAATAATATTATATAAATATATTAGCAGTAAAATTATTCTAAATTGTAACAATAACTGTTTAGCATAATAGACTGCTTTTGAAAAACCTCTCGACCCCAAACTTTTGAACTTTATTTGGTCGTGTGTGTACATATATCATGTTGCCTCTGTCGTGTCCATTTAATTTAATCAATTAACTGAATGACTGAAAAGGGAGAACAGGGTGCAGGCAATTGATCAGTCTCTGAGGGGCTGTTAGGAAAAGAGCGATAGAGAATGAGGGAGGGAGGGAATGGGAAGGGCATTTGTGCAATTATATTACAGTGGAGAGCTAGAGGAAAGCACATTCATAAAGAACACCAGGCCACTTCAATTAAATTAGGTCCACATGCACACGCACACACACTCAAGCACATGCATTTATAGCTGCTTTAAGTAAAAAACCCACCCCATTAGCCTTTTCATGAACATTAATATTAGTGTTATATGTACGATTTGTTTTCAAGCATCTGTAAGTTATGTTTGAGAGTGCATGATTTTTGTATTGTTAAAGATGCCATATGATACTATTTTTAAAAGGGTTTTATTTTGTTTTTAAAAGTACTAGAGTAAATTATCATGCATTATTACAAAACATACATACAGTGCTCAACATAGGCAAGTACATCCCATTTTGAAAAAGCATATTTTTATGTATTTCTCAGTGAATATAGGTAATATATGTTGGTACATTTGAACAAAACAGATTTGTTTACGGATATATTTATTAAACTAATATTTTAGTCACTGAACATCTTTAGAAATAGAAAGATAATACATTAAAATTCATGCAAAATATAAAATTCTTTTTGTTTCTCTTGAATTTGGAGGAAGGTAGATCTGTGTTAGACTGTTTATACTGTCAATTTTGCTGAAATGGCAACATTGTAAGGTTACCATTGTGATTATATCCAAAAACAGTTAACTCTTGTATATTGTTCAAATTTATTACCCTTTTGTCATGTTTGTGGCTGCTTTGCCCCATTGACTTTCATTATAATGACATTTTTTGATTGCAAAGCCATGACACCATTTAATCATGCATTCTAGAATGTTGGTGGTTTTCTAAAATTTGTCATTTTTCACTGTTGATCATCAGTTGGCAGCATCAACTCTTTATATAAGCCTGTGGGAAAAAAAATTCTGGCTTTTACATGGAGTCAAGAAAATATTGCTTTATATGAACTAATACAGCATGATTTGTTTTACATTTTTATAATGAACTTATTAGTAAAAACAAAAACATTGTCATTGATAACAGAATGGAGTTACACTAGTTTTTGCCTTGATTTGCTTTCCGATGTCTTCTGCATAGTCCTCTGTCCGTCGAGTGACAGTATTTACATTTTTAAAAGTCAGATTCATTGATAACATTTAATTTCAGTTTGATTTTTTGTAACTCAGCAATAAAACAAACAACCAAAAAAAATCAAATTTACATCAGATGACATGGTGGGCCAAAAGAAAGGCACTATACGATATATAACTTTATATAAAAGGACGAAACTGAGCTTTTTTTGCACTGCAGCTGATGATCAACAGTAAAAAGTCCTCATCCCAACAGGGAAAACCACTAACAATGAAGAATGCAAAATTATATGGTGTCATGGCTTTGCAATAAAACATGTCATTATAATGGAAGTCAATGGGGCAAAAACAGCCACCAATATAACGAAAGAGTAGTACATTTTTCCAAGAATACATTGTTGAGTTTTGAACATTTTCAAAGCATTTGCCCAAAATGTGTGTCAATATCAGATTTGTCATTAAAAGTCATTACATTTGCTGAAACTCAGAGAAAATTGTGGCCAATTTAAGACTCAAAGTCTTCCAGAGTGAAAACATCCACACAACGATTAATGATAGCAGAATATTTACTAAACCTGTTCAAGATAGTCAGATTGGGACTGTTCAAATGACCCATGAGATCAATCAGAACAATCTTAGCAATCAAAAAAAATCAGCCTTGCATTCTTTCCTGGTGTATTTGTGCAAATTTGTGCTACATGAAGTTACTACATTGCATTGTGAGCTTTGATTGATTCATGGTCTGTTCTCTGTTATATACCGGACTGGTAATAAAAACTGTTTGTGGGAGATGATGAGCTATGTAACTTTGCAGTTCTCTATAATATTGTCACTTTATTGTGTGTGTGTGTGATATTAAGTTACTATACAGGGGATAAGTTGTGCTTTTGCATCAGTGTTTGTTTATGTTTACGTCAGAGCGCTGGATCTTGAAGGCAGAGAGATAGCACTCATAGAGTTGCATTGACCTGAGACTTGTTTATTTACTTCATTTGTTCTTCCTGTGTGTGTGTGTGTGTTTCAGGATTCGTCATCTCTCTGTTCTCAGAGAGGAGGTGTGATGAAGCAGGGCTGGCTGCAGAAGGCCAACATCAACAGCTCTCTGTCTGTCTCCATGAAGGTTAGTGGAATCACAAACACCATATTTAAAGGAACAGGATGTCATTTTAGCTGCTGGAGAGCGCATATTCACAATAAACAAAGGCGTAGTTTGACTGGGACTGAGGCCCCGTTTACACTAGTGCGTTTTAGTTTTAAAACGGCGTTTTAGCATGAAAACGATCCGCGTCCACACTCGCGTTTTCACCCAGCGTCTCAACAGATCTCCGTCTTCACTACTCCACCAGAAACGTATATCACGTGACCATTGGCGCACTCTGGGCATGCGCATTCAAGTATAAACAGGAAGCATGCGTCTCGCTCGGCATTCGGTTATTGTTAGTCAACAAACGCTGGTTGAACGATGAACGCGATGGTAAAGAAAGCAAGAGAGGTCTTTTTGAGGACAGACGACGAGGTCGAGTTGTTACTTAAAGTAACAAATGAATATAAAACATCCATGGCTATCGAAAATACAGTGTTTACAGTGAAGACTGGTCTGCCGGTGACGTTATAGCCACGTGCGCTTGACGAATAAGGAAAGGATACGCAATGACCAAAACCCCCCAATCACGTAGCGAATCTCAGCAGCCACGCCTCTGTTTTCAAAAGTATGCGTTTTCCCACGTCCACACTGAGACGCTGCAGCAGCGTTTTAGAATGGAAACGCTCTCTCCAGCGTTTCTAAAACGCTCCGTTTTCGCACCTCGAAAACTCCGGCGTAGTGTGGACGGATGGCGTAACCGTAGCAAAACTTATGCGTTTTAAAACGAAAACGCACTAGTGTAAACGGGGCCTGAGTGTGGAGTCATGGGAGTTGTGATTTTCATTACATCCTACAGGACTCTTGCAGAAATCATGTTCATGGATGAGTTGAAATATTCAAAACTTTTCATCATGGTAGTATGAAGCAGAGTAAAGCTGACATCTATCAAAGTGAAATGAGATGCTGAGGAAATTGCTGTTGAGAGATGAGTTCAATGTGGCTGGAAAGCAGAGCTTTTATTATGCCACAGTAGAAGAAGCAGTGATGTTTTATGATAGCAAATGCATTTTAATGTACTGTTATAAAGGGTGGTTCACACAGAATGCATTTTTCCTGTCCGATTCACTACTGCTCTACAGTTTTCAATGTAAACAACGACATGTGGGACTATTATGCTTTTGTCTTGCGACTTTTGAAGTGCTGCACACATGAACGCTGCTTTTTAGATGCCATGTCAAGTTGACTTCGACCTGCAGTGCTGCTCATTACTGTCAGGTCCAAAGCAGTTGACCAATCAGAAGAACTCTGAGGCGGAGCAGTCACTGCAAGTTTCTACTTACAGGCGTTCAGTGGCTGTGTTAGGACACCCTCGTACTTTATCCTGCACTTTTTATGAAACCATTCCTGAGCATTGCATCCCACTTTTTTAGATGCAAAGATGCATTCCGTTTGAGTGCAGCCTAATAAAGCAATAAATCAATTAATTAAACCAAATCTATTAATATTGTCATAATTCATTTTGTCTCTGGTTTGAACATTGTTCAAAACATTTGGGATAATGCAAGTGCATAAGTCTGCAAAATATCCAACACTGTTCTAGTAAAAAAGATCATACATTTAAAAAGACACCGGGAGAATTGCATTGTTACTTAATAAACTGAACATCAGCTGATCTGTGCAGTTTGTCAACCCATTGTTGGAAAACCCTAAAAGGTCTTTTCTTCTCTCAGTAAATCATAAACTTTTTTCATATGCTCTAATATTCAGATACTTTGTAAGAATTCAACCAGACCATGAAAAATGTCTTACCCTCAGGTTTATTTTTTCCCCTCAATAGAATTTTAAAGAGAATTTTCAGCTTGGACTTCAGTCCTTAGTCATTAATAAAGACATTGGCAGAGTCTGAAAGCTTAGGCAGCTTACATGTAGGGCAGCCCTATCAGGTGGTGACTTTGGAGGCAGCTCGTAAAAACAGTTCAGATAGATCTCTGAGCCAGCATATTGATTTTATCATGTATAACAATATAGAGAGAGTTTTGGTAATAAGTAAAGGAATATCTGCTAACTGCAATACTAAATTCCCATTAGAAATGCCATCAAAAGAGGAAAAAATTGGCCAAACACATGCATTTGCATGCCATCTTTATTATTCATATTATTCATGTAATACAAGCATGTGAATCTCCTTGTTTGCACACCGATTTCCTCTGTTTTTGCACAAAACTTCTTGCATACCCCCTCAAATACACACTGCTCAAGCCAGATAAAGTTATTGTATGCAGAACCACAGACCTGTATCTATAAATAAAGCATAATTATGAAAACAGTGTCCATCATAACTGATAGCTACATCGTGTTTGCTGGCCTCACACATCACACAGCCCTGTCAGTCAGTCAGCCAGCATGTAATCCTAAAGGGTTAAACAAATAACACACAGCACTACTACGATTACAGAAAAGTTTGCTCTGTTATAATTCACTTGCCTTTTAATACGTTTTGGTGCGACTATAACACGCTATTAAAAAAACAGCAACGACTCAATGTTTTGAATGAGGAGCTGTAATGCAGCCGTGGTGGGAATGAATTTTGGTGTGGCAGCCCGCCATGGAAGAATGAATGTAGCGGAAACCATGGTATGTATATGTGTTTTGACCCTCAGAAGGATGGTTGTCGCATTTTATGAATCTTTAAGGACTACTCTTTCCTTTCAAAATCTACTCTAATGATAATAATAAAAAAGTACTCTACAGTACATACAATAATCTATTAAATTCAATTCACCTTTATTTGTATAGCGCTTTTACAATGTAGATTGTGCCAAAGCAGCTTCACATAGAAGGTTATAGTAAATTGGCCAGTTTTTAGTGTTGGAGTTCAGTTCAGTGTGGTTTAATATTCATTGCTGAGAGTTCAAACACTGAAGAGTAATCCATCGATGCGCAGCTCTACAAGTTCCGAACCATCCGAGCCAGTGGCGACAGCGGTGAGGAAAAAAACTTCACCAATTAGCGAAAGTGAAGAATTAAAAAACCTTGAGAGAAACCAGGCTCAGTTGGGCACGACCATTTCTCCTATGGCCAGACGTCTTGTGCAGAGCTGCAGTCTATGCGCCGGAGGCTGGAGAACTCAAGGCTAGTCTTGTCCTTGGAGGGTCACAGGAATCAGTCTCATGCTTGCTACTCCGCCATGCACCAAGCAGCTGCTCAGGATACAGCGTGGTCCAGGATTATAGAACCTTGGGATCGTCTCGTCACAGGTCTTGGATCACATCCGTGGCGCTGCATAGTCTCTGGGGGCCTCGGGTTGAGTATCCCCAGGTGAAAATAGATAACAAAGAGAATATTTAGCGTAGCTGCTGTTCATAGTGTATAGAAACAAGATGCGTGGAGCACATTCATGCATCATACCGCTATGTGATGTATTGGGTGTGTGCTTTACTAAAAAGATTTTTAATTTTAATCTAGTAGGATATGAATAGGATATGAACCATGGACCACAAAATCAATCATAAGTGTAAGTCTTTGGGAAATTGAGATGTGTACCTTTTATGAAAGCTGAATAAATATGCTTCCATTGATCCATGGTTTGTTAGGAAAGGACAATATTTTGCCAAAACATCACTTTTTGAGAACTTTACAACTTCAGCAGTGATTTATGTTATATTTACAACATGGAGTTCACGAAATGTCTTCATGGAACTTGATCTTTACTTAATTTAAATTTAAATGAATGATCGTAAACAATAGTAGACAGTACCTCTAGCTCGAACTTCTGTTTTGTTTTCTCCACAGGTGTTCAAGAGGAGGTATTTCTACCTGTCTCAGCTCCCCGATGGCTCCTACATACTGAATTCATACAAAGATGAGAAGAACTACAAAGAATCAAAAGGCTCCATCTATCTGGACTCCTGTATAGATGTCGTTCCGGTACGGGCTTTTGCAGTTTTATTCAGTTTTTACAGTCAAGAAATTGTGTCCCACTTATCTTCATACTTGAGATGTAAAAGTCTAGCTTAATGCATTTCTTAGGAAGTTCAACAACATCATTAAAACAGGCCTCAGGCTGGGGTGTGACATCAGTAACACAACCAGAGCAGTGTTCCTTACTAAACACCCATTATTAGTACAACCACAAACCACTCTTTAAGTCGCTATGTTAAATTCCTCCATCGACTGACGCAGCACTTTTCCTGCAGTGTCCTAAAATGCGGCGCAATGGCTTCGAGCTGAAGATGCAGGAGCGCTACAGTCACTATCTAGCGGCTGACAGCGAGGCTGAGATGGAGGACTGGGTGAACACGATAAAACAAGCCTTACTCAGCACAATGGAGGACCGGAGGAATGGCTCAGAAACATCTGAAGGGTCTCTGGGTAAATAATGCACACACACACACACGGAAAACATAAGCACACCTGAAGATGTATCGCATGTTGTGTTTGACCATAGAATAACAATATATACTGGTTTGGAAATGACATGAGTGTGGATGAATAAGGACAGAACGTTAACCCTCAGAGCATTTGTGTTCGTTTTGACGTGGAAGCTGGTTTTTATTAAGTCTTTTAAATTTTGAAAGCGCTTTAAAAGTAATTTCCCTACAGTGAAATTTACTCACTATTTACTCAGCCTCAAAAGTGGTTCCAAACCTTCATGAGTTTGTTGAACACAAATGAAGATGTTGTGAAGAAATCAGTGTCAATGGTTACCAGTTTGGAACTTTTTTCAAAATATCTTTTCTTGTGTTCAACAGAAGAAAGAAACTCAAACTGGTTTGTGCTACAGTAAATGACAGAATTTTGCGTTTTTGGTGAACTACCCCTTTAAGAATGTCAAAATACTAGTAATTTATTTTCTGATTTATTTGAAACTATTATCCTTAAAGAGATATAACTATTTTAAAAAGTTAGGTCATATTGGATTTAATGAAATGCCATTAAAAAGTTCAAACATTTCTGTAAAATATCGCATTTTTAGCATTTGTTCCAATTTTATTTGTTCTATGTCTAATACTGAGACTGAACTTTGTTGCTAAACCTGAAAATCTAACTGATAATAAAATATTGAAGCATTAAAAATTAATAATCTGATACATGAATATTGAAGGTGAAAGTTTGTAAATCCACTGTTTGTTTGAATACATGTTTTTGAGTTGTTTGAGTAATATATCTGCTGTTTTGTTATACTGTAAATAAAATAGTTAGGTTTTATGCATTTAGGCTGTTTTTGAGCAATTCTGGATAATAAATGGAGTTTTAAAAATGAATTTGATGAAATTAAGTTTATTTCAATGGGATTAATAATTAAAATTCTCAGATTGTTGTTGCGAAATTTCATATTTCAGCATATCATGCATTAATATATAAAAAAATATTATGTAGAATTAAGTTCATTCCAATTAAATTAATAATATAAATTCTCAGATAATTGTGAATTTCATACTTCTATATATCATACATCATTCATTCATTCATTCATTTATTTATTCATTCATTTATTTTCTTTTCGGCTTAGTCCCTTAGTTTATCAGGGGTCACCACAGCGTAATGAACCTCCAACTTACCCAGCATATGTTTTACGCAGCGGATTCCCTTCCAGCTGCAACCCTTTTCTGGGAAACATCCATACACTCTCATTCCAACACATACACTAATGTCAATTTTAGCTTATCCTATTCACCTATACCACATGTCTTTGGACTTGTGGGGGAAACCAGAGCACCTGGAGGAAACCCACTTAAACATGGGGATAACATGCAAACTCCACACAGAAACTGAACCAGCGACCTTCTTGCTGTGAGGCGACAGCCCCTACCCTCTGTGCCACCGCACCACCCTATAGCACACAATATTATATTCAAATAAGATTTATCCTCAGTTAAAATTGTTGTGGTTAACGAAGAATCTGACGTTTCAATAATGTTTTTTTTTTAGAAATAATAATGTGCAAATTAAATGTAAATATTCTAATAAAATGGTAAATCATGGTAGCATTTAAAACTGTTTTCTCCATTCGCTAATAAGAAGCTTCTGATCATGACTTTTGTTTCACAAAACAATTCTTCAGATCCAAACAAACCTCGATTGTGAATGCAATATGGAACTTTTGAAGGCATTATGAGCGTTGTGCTTTTCTATCATGAGATCACCAACAGCACATTAGGAATGCAGTGACTCTTGCATCATCATCATCATCATCATCATCATGATCATGAAAAAAATACACAATGCCACTCCATAAAGAAACCATGTTGAATTGGCTTTTCTCGTTGTTTTGCTTTGGTCACTTTCTTCATAATAAAAATGTCCAAAAATCCACCACATATCCAAGTAATAAGCAACATTGGAAACCCCTGCTCTTTGTTGCTTCCTTAAATGCTTATAGTTCCCATTCTGCTCCTTTCAAACTTAATATATAAAGCTGGTTAGTTTTTTGTCTTTTTACCCTATTGAACCTTTCACTGTATTTAAAATATGGCCCGCAGAATTATAAAAATAGCACAGCGCCGTTGCATTATCGTAGATGCAATCTTCTGGGCTCAGAGTCAATATTTTGTCTTTGTGATGACAAATGATTGAAATGCCAGGGTGGCTTTATTCACGTTGAGGAGTTTTGGCCTGATAAACAACTCCCTGTCTGTCTGTGGTGAAAACTTTGGCCTTTGTTTTCAAAACCTTCTGTATGCTGGTCAAGAGGAAATGAAATTATGTTTTAATAACAAGCTTTCAGTTTAAAACTTCTCAGTTTTTGCTATGAATAATAGGCGTGAATCAGATTTCGGTTGAACTGTTAGTTTTGGCTTATCTGTAATTTGGCGTGTGGTGGTTTTAATTAAGCAACAAAGTAGTATCTTAACTGTAGATGAGATCAGCATACAACAATCTTTAGTCTCAAAAGGTTTTCTTATTTTGGAAGGCTTTTTGTTTTGCTTACTATCAGTCTAGACTGCACACAAACAGCATACAAAAAGGAGACTAAAATAGCTCAAAAGTGCACTACACAGTTTACATGTTTAATTTATATTAGAATGCATTTAATTAAAATGTTTAAATTTATTTCAATTTAATTTAACTTAATTTTAATTAATAATTTTTAATTTAATAATATTTTTAGTTGTATTCAATTTTATTTGCAATTTTATTTATTTTTTTAATTGTAATTTAATTTAATTTAATTTTAAACTTAATTTTATATTTAATTTAACTTTAACTTGTGTTTAATTAATTACATTTTTTATTTAATTAAATTTTTTATTTAATTTCATTTATTCATTTTTTTTTCAGCTTAGTCCCTTTATTAATCTGGGGTCGCCACAGCGAATGATTTATGCAGCGGATGCCCTTCAATCTGCAACCCATTACTGGAAAACATCTATACACTTTCTCACACATATACTATGGACAATATTACGTAGACCACATGTCGGAAGCACCTGAAAGAAACCCACACGAACACGGGGAGAACATGCAAACTCCACACAGAAATGCCAGCTGACCAAGCCAAGGCTCGAACCTTCTTTCTGTGAAGCAACAGCGCTACCCACTGCGCCACCGCATCGCCTATTTAATTTAAATTTAAATTTAATTTAATTTTATATTTAATTTAATTAAATTTGTAACTTAGTTTTGTTTACTTTTATTTCAATTTAATTTAACTTAATTAAATTTTTATTTAATTTTAATTAATTTTTTTGTTATATTTAATTTCAATTTAATTTTAATTGTAATTGTAATTTTATAAAATTTTACTTTTTTATTTGTAATTTTATTATTTATTTACATTTTATTTTATATTTAATTGAACTAAAATTTAACTTAACTTTAACTTGTATTTCATTTTATTTTAGATAAAATTTTATTTAAATTTAATTTAATTTTTGATTTAATTTTATATTGTTTTATTTTATTATATTATTTTGTTTTATTTTGTAAGAAATATTTTAGCCATATTATGAACAAGAATCCTTTGATGGCTTTTTAAAGTACTGTAAGTCTTTTCACTTTTTTACTGTACCAATGTAATTTATACATTTATCCACAACACATATTAGGTAAAACCTGTGATCTAAGTATAACTTCTCCATGGGAACCAGTTCATAAATCAAAAATGTCCCAACCTCACTAGCAACCCACCCCTCTGTGTGTGTCTGTGTGTGTGTGTGCGTGTGTGTGCGTGTGTGTGCGTGTGTGTGTGTGTGTGTGCGCGTGTGCGCATGAATAAATGAGGGCAGCTGAGTTTCTGGAAAGCTCCATCTATAGTGCCCCTGATTTGACACAGTTTTTCACACACACATGCACACATTTGTAGTCACTGGTGCAACTTTCTGTTCCAGTAGACTCACAAGTTAAGCAGTTTAGAAACTCATTTGACTTTTAAATATGTCTGACACATTAATCAGCTAATAGCTAATATGTCAGTTTGACTTTTACCGTTTAAAATTGCCAGTCAACCATAGCAGTCAACGTTTCTAAGTTAAACCCGTATTCACCTGCTGCACTGCATAATAATAAAAGCTGTGGTCAGTTATGCATGCAGAACGAGTGAGTTTGCCCTTTGATCAGCAAGTGTCTCCTTCTCTCAGATGACGACAGCAGTAGTCAGGGGAAACCGGAGAGCATCACCGAGAGCTTCGGCCGGAGTCTTCATCCTGAGCTGATGAAGGTACTTGACATCATATCATTACAGTGATGACTGGAGTGCTTTGAGTGCTTCTTTGTGCATTTGTAAGTGGCTGTGTGTAGATTGCTAATGGAGCTGAATATCTGACGAGGAGCCATTTAATTATTCAAAAATAATTCACACTTGATGTTGTGATGCAGTCTCGATGCGTGTCTGTTACACCTTGTGTGTTAATTATTTTCTAATAATTCAACATTCATGAGTCAGTCGTTCTGCTCTTACTGTGGTTACGATGGTTTAGATGTTTATCTCAAGACGTTTGTAGGGTTTATGTACTCTGAATACTTCTGCGTGTGCAAATAGTTTCTTAAAGGTTCCTGTGAAGTGCTTTGAAATGTGATTTTTCTTTTTTTAAGTTCTACATAATCTCAACTGAAACATGAAGGCAGAGCGGGACATGGCTTCTCCAATAGCGTTTTGTTTTATCAAAGCTTTGCCAGTGCGAGTGGTTGAGATCAAGGTCATCAAATGAAAAGCAAATTAGATGCCATTTGGATAGGGCGGGACATGTCAGATACTGTAAAGCATTTGATCGGCCAGACAATTTGAAGAGAAACTGAAGTATAAGGTGATGTCAAAAAAAGATCCATTTATAAACTGTAAGTTTTGGATGATTATGTCTTCTAAGTGAAGTTTGTTTACAAACTAATTTCGAGAGGATCACGTGTTTATGATTTACAACGGCTGGCCACACATTATCTAATCACAATCATATGATTCCCCTTCTACTATAAATAACCACATTTCCAGTCCAAAGCTATCTTCGCATGGAAGAAAACCCTCCTGTCCTCCCCCTTCTCCTCCTTTTCTTAGATCGGGCGGCACGGCGGCTCAGTGGCTAGCACTGTCGCCCCACAGCAAGAATACTGCCAGCCCTGGTCCTCGCCAGGCTGGTGGGTGTTTCTGTGCGGAGTTTGTATATTCTCCCTGTGTCCGCGTGGGTTTCCCCCAGGTCCTCCGGTTTCCTTCCACCATCCAAAGATATACATAATTCATAACAGATTAAACAATTCAGGCTCTGGTCTAACCCCCTTCCTCCTCGGGTGTTTCCCTTAGCGGCTGCAGCGGGGAATTTGAGAGCTACCTAAGCTCAAGCTCCCCTCTCGCTCTACGAACGGGAGGGAGCCCTGGGCTCGAGGATCCCTTGAGCTCAGGGCTCTCTCCTGGGACAGCATGACAAACAAGCTTATATTAAATCATCAGCTAAGTGTAAACTCTTGAAATACAAATTTTGTCTCAGTTTAGGAACACAATATCTTATAGAGATCCTTAAGGCTAACATACTGATACTAACATCTTAAAAAGATTTTAATTTCACAGGACTTTTAAGATTCTCATCCAAAGATTTTTGCCTTGTTTAGATTTGCCTTGTTTTTTGACAGATGTTGGCTGTCAAATAACTGAAATAATTTAATGTACTGATATGAGACTGTAAGTGGCTGATCACAGACTATTTTCATTTCTGCTGATTCAGGCACACTGCTGATTAAAAAAAAAAACTGTTTGTTATGCTTTTAATGTTGCTAGGCGACCACTGTATTAATGGTCTTGATGCTGGAGTGCATGACATCGGGGGCTTGTTTTTTTAACTGCTGGTGTTCAAAGTGCTCTGACAAAAACAACAGGCATCTGGGACAGAAAAATAGCGTGCAAAACATTCACTGCCAACTGATTTTAAGCGATTTTAAATAGGCACCTCTTACTGCAAAAAATGCATTCAGTGTGATCTGGGCCTAATGTGCTCTGCCTGAAAATACATGAGCTGTGCATTCTTCTTTAAATAATTGCACACTTTAGAATGAGTCAAATTATTATAGATTTTTTAATATTTTCCAAAAAAGGGTTTTTATTCAATAAGCATCTTTCCTCATTCTTTACGTCATCTCCTGGTATAGGAAAAAGTTATCCTCTTCAGATGAATGCACATCTCTTTAGTATTTTATTGTAATCTCGACATACCCATTAAATTATGGATGTAAACATCATGCTGCATTGTATATATATCAGAGTAGCGACGTGTAAATAAATATTTGTTTTGCATTTTTAGTTACAGTAAGTCTAGTCAAACTTTATATATAGAGCACTTCAAAAAAATAAAAGTGAGCCAAAGTGCTGTACAGAAATATGCAGCAAAATAAGCATAATAGTATATAAAATACTTAAAATATAAGGTAAAATACACTTAAAAAGGCAGTTGGATTAAAATAACCAGTTAGGAAAATCAGGTATCAAAGGCCAGTGAAAAAAAAAAAGTTTTAAGAGCTGATTTAATGAAAACAAAGAAGAGGCCTATCTAATGATAGTTACATTTCATCTAACCTCTTTCTCTTTAATAAAAATAACATTAAATCATTATATCTCATCCTACATTTTTTCTTGTTGGAGAAGCACACAAATGTAAAGGAATAGAAAAGACTATCCATACTCCTGTTAACGTGGACATTATGTGATGTGCTCAACTTTTTGCATCATGTAATTTTTTTTGGCCTGTTTTCTTCAGTATGCTAGAGAAACTGACCAGCTGAATAAGATGAGCAGGAATGAGGGACGACAAAAGATCTTGACCCTCGATCCTGAGGTGCAGGTTAGTCAATTTCTGCCAATTACCACCTACTGTATTAGAAAGCAGAATGCAAAATGAGTCTCCCTCTTTCCCTTCAGAGATTGGATTTCTCAGGCATCGAGCCTGACGTGAAGCCGTTTGAAGAGCGATTTGGGCGAAGAATCATGGTTAGTTGTCATGACTTGACCTTTAGTCTGCAAGGATGCGTCAGTGAGAAGAATGACGGCATGTTGACCAACGTGAGTAAACACATTTTAAACACAAGGAATGGCAGTATTTTTTTTTCAAAGCTACTGTAATGTGAGCGTGGTCAAGATTAGTTTTAGCTGATACACTGTTGCTACAATATCTGATATCTTTGTATCATTTTCACCGTAAATAAAAAAATTTAGATATGCCTTTTGGCTCAGTAAAATTCAAAGGACTCAACTATTCCTATTTGTAGTATATAGATGACATTTGTTTTGGTGGAATTTTTTATTATTAACACTTTATTTTGATGGTCCATTTGAGTATTAGTAGACTGTCTACTTAATATCTGCTGATACAGACATTCAACAGACATTTAACTGACTATAAGAAACTTTGCAAGTACATGTCAACTTACACTAACCCTACCCCCAACCCTGACCCTAACCCCAACCTAACAGTCTACGTATAATCTAATGAGAATTAGTTGCAATGTTACTTAAATTCAACAAACAGACCATCAAAATAAAGTGTGACTTTTTTATTTTATTTTATTATTTTACTTTTTTTTTTTTCATTTTTAGAAAGAGTTGGTAAATATTAAAGAGGTAATCCTACCATAAATCCTAAAGATATATCTGACGTTGACATCACAAATCAGAAATGCTTATGAGGAGATGTCATATTATGTTCTGAATGATTGTTTTTCTAAATTATTAATGTGTTTAAGGAAATGTTGAAATTACTAATTTAATTAAAAAAAAATAATAATAATAAATGTACATAGTTATTAATATGTACATAGTAACAACAAAAACACAATAATAATAATAATTATTATATAATTATTATTATTTTAGAAATTTTTAAGGAATATTATATAATTAAAATAATATTATTATTTTTATTGCTAATACAACCACTAATGTGATTTACAAATTATTTACCATTAATAATAATTGTATAAAACTATATAATAATCAAATAAAAGTAATTGTGTAGCCCTTTTTATATTTTTATTAGTGCTGGGCAAAGATTAATCATGATCAATCGCATCCAAAATAAAAGTTTGTTTTAGTGTAAGATATGTGTGTGTATTATATAAATCTATTATGTATGTGTAATGCACACATACACACAAAAACAAATGTGGCTCAGTGGTAAGCACTGTCGCCTCACAACATGAAGGTCACTGGTTCAAGTCCCGGCTAGGCCAGTTGGCATTTCCGTGCGGAGTTTACATGTTCTCCATGTGTTCGTGTGAGTTTCCTCCGGGTGCTCCGGTTTCCCCCACAGTCCAAAGACATGCGGTACAGGTGAATTGGGTTGGCTAAAATTGTCCATAGTGTATGAGTGTGAATAAGTGTGTATGGATGTTTCCCAGAGATGGGTTGCAGCTGGAAGGGCATCCGCTGCGTGAAACAAATGCTGGATATGTTGGCGGTTCATTCCACTGTGGCGACCCCAGATTAATAAAGGGACTAAGCCGAAAAGAAAATGAATGAATGAATGAAATAGGCTGTAGTGTGAGTGAATGTGTAAATGCAAGAGTGTATGGGTGTTTCCCAGTACTAGGTTGCAGCTGGAAGGGCATCCACTGCGTAAAACATATGCCAGAATAGTTGGCGGTTCATTCCACTGTGGTGACCTCTAAAATAGAGACTAATCTGAAGAAAAATGCATGAATGAAATATACATTTGTTGACTACTGTATAGCTTTCCTTTTCGAACCACCACAAACACAGAAAGAAAACCAGCAGTTAAACTAAAGGACGGTAAAGTTGGATAATTGAGATTGATGATGAATGAGAAATTCTTGGCACAAGGACAGTGGAATCATCCAGAACACTGTGATGAATGCTGGCGTTGGGAAAACTACTGAACACTTCTTGGCTTTCCCACATTGTGTTTGTAGCATCTAGAAAGAAAAGACTAATAAGAACGGACTGAAAATACAGTACATAGAAATATGCTGGTTATGGACATATGCTTTGTGCCATTAAAGAGGTCGTGAACTTGTTTTCTACTGTTCTCTGAGGTCCAATTACAATGTTAAATCTATCAATCTATCTGCAACCAACTGTTTAATCCTCAGCATATTGATCTTATTCTTCACATACGAGCGGGCACAGCCATTGGATTGTTTTGGCTCAAGACTTCCGGTCTCATTCACTTCCATTGATTTCTAGACATCATAAACAGCTCGTTATGCTGCTTGATGTTGCAAACTGATATTTGTTCATTATGTTATTCTCCTTTTTTTGTATTTTTTTTGGTTTATTATTTCTCCTAATCGTTTCTCCCATAGAAAATTCCCCCATTCTTGCAAAAAATAGGCACACTTCTGCATTACATAATAAGGTCAATATCGTAAACACCATCTTCATCACATGTTGTGTTGTTGCTGTGCTTACCCTGCATTCACAATGTCAAATAAAGTTGCAACGATTTAATTCCATGAGTTTTTGGTTTGTGCACAGGTGGAGCCGTTCTTCATCAGCCTGGCGTTGTTCGATCTGTCCAAAGGCTGTAAGATCTCAGCAGACTTTCACGTTGACCTCAACCCTCCCTGTGTTAGAGAAATGATTCAGACAGGCTCTGCTGGAACGCCGACAGAAGCAGGAGGAGATGAAAACGAACCAGTCAGGATGAACGGACACGGCCTGCCGCTTCTCCAGAGAGTCGCAGAATCTCTCTTACACTTCCCCACTCAGGTAAATGCTCACAGCAATATGTAATATCGGGATATTTGTGAAGTCACCTAATATGTCCCTAGTACTGCCTAGTACTAAAATGACCTTTTAATAATGTAATTATTCTGTATTTCATGCAATAGAGATCTGGGTGTTTGTCAAGGTGTTGCTATGAGGTGATTAAGATGTTCTGGTGTAATTAGTATATTGCTGACTTTTTATTATGATATAATATAAAGAAATGTAAAGTCATGTAATTTACCAACGTGTAATCTATTCATTCATTTTCTTGTCGGCTTAGTCCCTTTATTAATCTGGGGTCGCCAAAGCGGAATGAACCGCCAACTTATCCAGCATATGTTTTACGCAGCGGATGCCCTTCCAGCTGCAACCCATCTCTGGGAAACATCCATACACAATCATTCACTACGGACAATTTAGCCTACCCACTTCACCTGTACCACATGTCTTTGGACTGTGGGGGAAACCGGAGCACCCGGAGGAAACCCACGCAACCACGGGGAGAACATGCAAACTCCACACAGAAATGTCAACTGACCCAGCCGGGGCTCGAACCAGCGACCTTCTTGCTGTGAGGCGAACGTGCTACTCACTTCGCCACCGTAGCGCCACATGTAATCTAATGCAATGTAATTTAAAAGTATATTAATCCTTCTATAAGACATCATTATTGTAAACCACACAGCAGCACAACTCCATATTACATTATATTATATTATATTATATTACATTACATTACATTGCATTATATTATGTTGTGTTGTGTTATACATTTATTTTCTCTTTGGCTTAGTCCCTTTATTAATCAGGGGTCGCTACAGTGGAAACCCACGTGAATATGGGGAGAACATGCTAACCCAGTTGTGGCTCGAACCAGGGACCTTCTTATTGTGAGGCGACAGTGCAACCCACAGCGCCACCATGCTGCCCTATATTATATCACATTATATTACATAATATTATTACTTTAAATTACTTTACAATGCATTATGTGGGTAATGTAATGTTGTATTTTTACATTCTGGGTCTATTTAGCCTTGAACAATCATTGTTTTATAGAAAAATAAATAAAGGTCATACTTGTCAGCTAAATCATACTTGCATATAATGTGTCTGAATACAAAGTGAAATGAAATTTTTTTTTCCAAATCAAAATGCACTCAGATTCATTGATTGATATAATATAATGGAATATAATGCAATGGACTATATTGGCATATTTAGTTTTAATAATATTTGTTGTGTAGGGTGTTGCTGTGTGGTTGTTAATATATTCTTCTGTTTTTAATTTGCGGTCGACACAGCGTGTGGTTCTTGGTTGCTTACAGGCACAAAAGCTCACACCTGAATCTCTGATATTCTTTCCTCAAAGGAAATGTATATATATATATATGGATTTTTTTTTATTTGACTGTTTTATGGTTTGCCAGATGAAAAAGTCTTAGCAAGCACCATTAGAAATCAGGATAGCCTTCTGTTTATTCATTGTGACAGATTTATCCTGGTCACACTTTAAAATCTGCAGCATGCTGAATTTTTCTGTGAATGACTGGCAACCCCATAAGCTTTGTCCAGCTCGGCTGAATCTGATAGGGAAGTCGATGTGTGGTTTCTGAATTATGCACATCTGTGCAGTTTTACAGGTGGCTGAATATAGCCATTGCTTGGCTGATTGCATCATTTTTCCTTGACATTGTATTTTCTGTCTCCTGTCTATTTTGCACTAACAAAAAAGTTAGATGTTGTACCATTTATGAATTGTGGGTAGGCTTTGTTTAGACTTGACAATCATCGATTTAAAAGTTATTTGCTCAAATATATCTAAAATATATCATATTTATTATTTACATATTAATTAGTGCTTGGCTAACAATATTCACAATCGCATCCAAAAGTTTGCTTTGACATAATATATGTGTGTGTTAATTAATTATACGAGTACTGTATATATAAATACACACATGCATGCATATTTTTGAGAGAGAATTATTTATATTTAGATAGAAAATTTATGTATATGATACAAACTATATATTCATTTAAATATCTTTGTAACAAAATAATTTTGAATAGTTTTTTCCAGTATGTGTATATTACATATACATAATAATTCTATAAATAATACACACATATTATGTCAAAACAAGCTTTTATTTGGGACGTGATTAATCTTTGCCCAGCACTCTTGTTAATATGTAAATTCATAAGCATATTATTCTGATTAGCATATTTTTTTTAATTAAGGATGTAAATAATGAAACAAATATCAGAGATTTGAATGATTTTACTATGTTGTTACCGCATTTATCTTTTTAAAATTACGTTTAAAACATTAAAACTACATGTAAACCACATTAAAACTGTTCTTAATTTTGTATTTAAACCAATATTAACTGATATATATACTGTAGTATTAACGAAAATATGCACATAAACATTCTACCACAATGTTTCATCTATAGAGCTGAAGACGTATGTTTGCTTTATTATCAACATTTGTTACCTTTTACAGGCTTTTAATGTAGGTTGATACAGTACTTAGAGCTGTGCTGAATAGATGCAACTCTTTTTATCTTGAGCATTGAAGTTTTCCAGTTATAAACCGTGGATTGTTGTATTTGACTAATCCTCTCAAGGCCTACTTATCCGAATGTGTGTTTTCATGTGCTTGAGCTTGCTGTGCTCTACATGGCATGTGACCAGCACTTGCTGTAAGGCACTAAATCACAGCCAGTGCCGTGACGCTCTCAGGCTGGAAATGTGATGTGGCTTTACTGGATGTGATGTAAAACAGGGCCTGTGTGTGTTGTTGGAGACGGGAGTATGAGCAGTGTCTTATTACCAGTGTAGATTATGAAGTTGTTTTCTTTTGCTAATTTGAAAATGGTTTGGTGTAATTGTAGAATACTGAACATTTCTGTCTGCAGAGATGATTTACAGTCTGTGTTTGCATGTACAGATTTTGCCATTCAGAAAGTCTCGAGACCTCCTACTGGTTCGGGAATCTCCATTTTATTTTATATTTGAATTTTTCTTTTCTTTTAAAAATATTTATAATATTGTGTGTGTGTGTATATACATTTCATTTCAAATGTTTTATCTATTATATATATATATATATTTAACTTTTTTGTTTTTAGAATAATTAAAACATATACAATGAAATTTAGTTTTTTTAAGGTTTTTTAATAATGTGATGTTCAAATCAGCAGTGAAAAAATGTATTAGCTATCTAAACTACGAAATGAAAACTAGAGAACAAAACAAATTATTTTCTTTCTTTTACTTTTTTTTGCTTTTAAACTATCTTTGATTATGTATTATTGGCTATTTAGATCAAATAAAGTGTCAAATAAGCATATTGTTACTACTACTAACAATAATAGTTTAATTTTCCACCTGGGAAAACTCATCCCGAGGCCCCTAGAGATTACTGTATGCAGCGCCATTAATGCGATCCAAGACCTGTGTAGAAATAATGCCAAGGTATCCATAATCCTGGACCAGGCTGTATCCTGAGCAGATGATGTGGTGGTCATTGAGGAGCGGAGAGCATGAGACTGATTCCTGAAAGACCCCAGTGACAGATGAGTCTAGGCATTGATCCTGTGGGCCAGCCGCTTGTCGGTGACCTACTTACCTGTACACCTGCAGTTCTCCACGATGGATGTCCAGCATTCTCCAGCCTTCAGCGCCTAGACAAGAAGTTTGGCCAGAGGAGAAATGGTCGTGCCCAACAGAGGCTGATTTCTCTCCAGTTTTTTTTTCCTTCACTTCGTCAATTGGTGAAGTTTGTTCCTCGTCACTGTTGCTTGCTTGGTTAATGTGGAGAGGTGAGCATGATCGAACACCTAATGAGGCAGGAGAGCATGCTCGAATACCGGCGGCCAATCAGCAGGCCAATCAGACATAATAAACAACACCTGTTGATTCTAGTGATTGGGCCGGAGAGAAGAGAGCACACATACACACAGCAAGGTGTGTTGTGTTTAAAAAAAAGAATTAAAATAAAAACATTTATTTATCTGAATCACCGACCCTGTCTTCTTCTTCCCTCAACAACATCGATCAATAATACAGTTGGGACTCATGGAGCTGTGCATCGATAAACTGGACTGACATAGCTTCAATTTACTAGAACTTCTATGTTAAGCTGCTTTGACACATTCTACATTATAAAAGCGCTTTAGAAATAAAGATGAATTGAATTGAATTGAATAATAGTACTTTTACTGTTTATTACTATTATTTAATTTTTCTTTCTTGTAATATGAGGTTCAATCAGCAGATGATTACACTAGACTTCTTAACCATTTATGGAAATGACTATTTTATAAATTTCTTAATTCAGCGTTTATCATTTAGTGATATTGAAGTTACTATAGTTATAATATTGCTATTGGCTAGTACCTTTTTCATTCATTCATTCATTCATTTTCTTTTCGGCTTAGTCCCTTTATTAATCCGGGGTCGCCACAGCGGAATGAACCGGCAACTTATCCGGCATTTGTTTTACGCAGCGGATGCCCTTCCAGCCACAACCCATCTCTGGGAAACACATCCATACATTCTCATTCACACACATACACTACGGACAATTTAGCTTACCCAATTCACCTGTACCGCATGTCTTTGGACTGTGGGGGAAACCGGAGCACCCGGAGAAAACCCACGCAACCACGGGGAGAACATGCAAACTCCACACAGAAATGCCAACTGGCCCGGCCGAGGATCGAACCAGCGACCTTCTTGCTGTGAGGCGAACGTGCTAACCACTCGGCCACCGTGGCGCCCTACCTTTTTCATATTAAGGCTTATTATTGTTTTCTTTATTACCCAGCAACAAATCAGGAAATTATTTATCTTCTAAACCATTCTCTCACTTCCCCATTTATCTAAGTGACTTAAAGGGAAAGTTCACACAAAAATAAAAATGTACTCAGTGTTTACTCGCCCTCAGATGGTTCCAAACCTACTGTATGAGTTTTTTTTTATTCCGTTGAACACAGAAGATAGTTTAAAGAAAGCTTAAAACCGGTAACCATTCACTTTCATATTAGGAAAAACATATACAGCTTTCTTCTAATCTCTTTCTTCTAATCTCTTTCTTCTTTCTTCTAGTGTGTGTTCAATAGAAGAAATAAAGTCAAACATATTTGAACAAAAGTAAAGGGTGAATAAACTGTGACAGAATTTTCAGTTTTAGGTGAACTATTGCTTTAATAAACTATACTAAACTGATAATCATTGAACAATAACCGTTCAATCTTGTTAGACTCTATCTTTACAGTGACCATGTTTTCTTTGTGTTCCATAGGGTATTTTCTCCGTTACAAACCCTCACACTGACATCTTCCTGTTGGCACGAGTGGAGAAGGTTTTGCAGAACGGCATCACTCATTGCGCTGATCCCTACATCAAACCCTCCGACATCAGCAAGGTCTGCTGCTGAATCACACACAGTACAATAACAAACACATGCTCAAAGAGGACTGTAAAAACACTTCTTTGACATGACGTCTTACGCTTTAATTAGAGAGCTGCGCAACATCATCAAGCCACATAGTGCACTGAAAAAAGTAAAATTAGTTTGCAATTGAAATGAAGACTAATTGACATAACTTGTAACGTTACATCGTTCATATTTTTCACTTAGTCATTTTTAGCTTATTAAGCAATACTTCTATTCAAGTAGATATTACTTGTTTTACTTTGCATAAAGATGTTTTTGAGGTTTATGCATTACTGGAAAATGCAAATAAACAATACAGTAGTTTTGTATGATAACATATCAACATAGCATATGTAATAGGGTAATTAGCTGAACCCAGAGACCTTAGTATTTGGCAAATTATATGCAATGACAGTGTCAAATGTTGATGAATGTGTAATTTTGAGCCAGAAAATTATCCTGGATATTATAAAACAGCAAGTTAACAGCCTAACCCAACAGCAAGATACAATACTGATTTAACTACAACTGTAAAGCAGTGAAAAGTATCAAATGCTCGTGTTCATCAGAGATTTATTCAGGAGCAAAATAACACAATATTACTTTTACATGCCCAATTGTTCATCTATGGTGTTGTTTGAAACTGTTTTCATTGGAGAAATGGAAAATAATACAGTATATTTTATATATCAGCTGTAAAATTAATTTTTGGGAAATATATTCAGGATTTTTACACCAGTATGTTATATAACTATATTTGTAGGTGTTAAATTCAAAAACAAAAACAAACTCAACAAGATTGTTTTGAATTTGCAAGTATATTAAAATGATAGTTATTCTAGACTACATTTTTTTAATTTTACATTTTAACCCAAACAATTATGTTTGCCCACAAGCTATTGACCACAAGTTATTATGTTTGCCCACAAAATATTGCATACTGAACTCTTCTCTATGCTGCTGATATTTATCCTCCGATGTTGTATTAATTTGAAGTTACCCACAATAATACTGATGGTTTAGTTATCACATGGCGCAAATTAGCTGCGCATCTTTTTGAATAATTCAAGGTTTTCATTAAACACTTGCAAAGAGAGCTAAATGTAATCTGTACAAAATATCAGATGTGCATTGAGAAAGCAACTGCTGTGAAAACTATTGGTTAGTTTAGTGTAAAACATGTTAAAACAAACCGACTGCACTTTGGAGCAGCAAAATCATGGGCGCATACTTTCAGAGCCTTTCTGAATGAATGAATGAATGGAATATGCGGTTTTCTACCAAGGCAACCCGGGGTGCTGAAATATAATTGGCTAAACTAGCATTGAGCGGGTTAAAATGACCAAAACAAAGACAAGGTTACAACACATTTTAAAAGCAGAATATCAGACTTCAGCACTGTTTTTCAGACATGCCAAGTACATTCACTTGGCATGTTTCCTTAATATCTGCAAAAATATTATGGTATTTTTATGCTTTAGAAGAGTCAAAAACTTACAGCACCTTTAAGTTTATTGCATAAATATGTTCTAACATGTGTATAATAAAATTTAGGATTTAGGATAAAAAATAAATATTGAAAATCATTTTTGAATATTGTCATATTTTCAGACTAGCTAGTAATGTATGCATTTGTCCAGTATCGCTATTGGAACCGCACGAACATGTTTGTTAAATCTTTATCGGCTAAAAACAAATCACTCCTATTTTACACAGTCCTTCATTATTAAGCTTAATATTTCAATTTAAATTAGCCTTTTTATTCTATTATTTAATTAGGTCTTCCAGAATGCCCATTTTGCTTCCAGAATGTTGTGATGAATATTTCTGTGTCTGTCTATCTGTTTCTCAGACAGTACAGAAAGTCTTGAAGACTGCCAAGCAGACGTGCCAGCGGCTGGGCCAATACCGGATGCCCTTCGCTTGGGCTGCCAAGTAAGGCAGAAAATCACTCCTCCGTTCACTTGAATAATTAATTTTTCCAGGGTTAAGTAGTATTATGTGCCTTTTACACTCAGTTGTCATAGTTGGAACTGTTTGGAAATATCTTTAGGTCACTTGTAAATGATTATTAAAGAGCCCCTATTATGGGTTTTTGAAAATGAGCTTGTATGCAGTGTGTCACACAGCTCTAAGTGAAGTGAAATGTCCAGCTAAGGCTTAAATCTGAAAGTGCACAGTGTTTAAAACTATTGATTCATCTATAAAAGAGTCGACTCATTGTTCCTCAAACGAGTCGCCGTGCTAACGAGTCTTTAGCCGTTTCGGCATGACGTGAAAACGAAACATAAGCCCCGCCCATTTATGCGCGCGCAGATTCGAAATCCTCAACCCCACTCACAGACAACAGCGGTGCAAAAAAGTTGCCAGATCGGGCGGTTTTCAACTTGATTGTGCAGGTAAAACCTTTTCGAGAGGGTTTGGGCTGAAAAAAGTCAGCAACATCTGGCAACACAGTGAAGAGCACTGTGCTCGGCTGGATATTGGAAGTGTGCAGAGAACCCAGAGATGAGACTTTCAAGAGTTAGTAGTTTCTGCAGAAATTCTGCAGAAAGGAGTGCTTACAACGGAGGATTAGGAGCACCAGGACATTTCCCTCGTCTGCTATCCAGCAAGTGTGAGTAAGTGCGATTAAAACGGTCGCCTCATTGTTTTCTCTAGCTTGTAAATGATGCATTTAACTGTGTTTTGTAACTTGTAACCACTTGTAGTGTCTCTGGTTAACTTGTATTCTCATATCGCGTCTAAAAGCACGTTGTAAACGCGACGCGTGCCGCTGTGTTTACGGATTAAAATGCGTTTGAGCGTGTTCCTCTGCTGTGTGTCGTTGCCATGGCCACCATGAGCTCTGCTACACACGTGCGGCCGTGCTGTTTATAATGGTTCAGCTTTTGCCGCTGTGTGCACTAATACTGAATGTGTGTCGCTGTTTTTACTTCTGGTTTAGAATTAGAGTGATATGCTGGGAGATCGGGGGTTAGTTTTCGGGGTGAGGTGTCTGAAATACGGGCGACTCCCGTTAAAAGCGAGTGTTAGCAGATTAGCTCACGCACACACTATGACTTCAATGTTGATAAGCCGTGGTGGGCATTCTCTCACGCTGAGCGCTGTCGACCAATCGCAACAGACTGAGTCATCGGTCCAATCAGCGCAGTTTAGCATCGCGCGAAGGAGGGGTTTTGGAACAAATGAATCGCTGAACGATTCATATAGGAGTCGCTGGGATAATGAGGTAAAAATAAATGCATATTATAAGACAATGAAAGTGTTTTTTGACCATGCAATCAGATCAGCCTGCTGTTGGAGACCCCCAAAACCAATATATGACCCTTTTCAATGTATAATATGGGCTCTTTAAATGTTTATGTGTTATGAGGTAGATTTTTGCTAATGAGGATATTTGTGTTGTGTGTGGCTTCAGGCAGGTATTTAAAGATTCCCAGGGCACTTTAGACACGGATGGGAAATTCTCTCCACTCTACCGCCAAGACAGTAGCAAGATATCAACAGAAGACCTCATCAAACTGTTGACAGACCTCAAAAAGTGAGTGCTAATGGCTACTAGGTACCGTACCATGCAAACATGCCACAAAAGTGAATAAAAATGAACCACAAATTGAAGACAACGGGACAAAACTATAAACTTTATCATTACAGCTGTCATGCATTTACAGTGAAATATAGAAATAAATGTATATTATATATACTATATATTATGATCTGCACACATTGCATCTGATTTTACATGTTCGTGTGTGTGGGGGGGGTGTATTTTGTATTCCTCACATTTTGAAATTGTCCCCACAAGTATAGAAATATCAGTAAATTTTGACCTATTGGGGACATTATTTAGTTCATATGAGGGAAAACTGCTCATAAATAACACAAGATGAAGTTTTCTGAAAGTGTAAAAATACCGATTGTTTCCTGTGAGGGTTGGGTTTAGGGCAGAGGAATAGAATACACAGTTTGTACTGTCATCATTGGGAATGATGTGTCCTTGTCATCAATCATATTTGTATTTCTTCAACTGTCATTTTATTATTATTGCATTCAGTTTTCAGTGTTTTTTTAAGAGACATGTTTTCTTTTTACAGACCAGAGAAGAATAAACTGCAGATAATCCCTGGACAAATTAACATCACTGTTGAATGTGTACCTCCAGACTTGTCAAGTGAGTCTGCTTATTTTACTTAATTTGCATTTAGTAATTGCTAACTGAATATTTGATCACTTTCTGAATCAAGAAAGCATTGAAGCGTTTACTTCACTGCAGGGTTTATTATACGATATATAAGCTGAAAAGATAATCAATAAAAGACTAATTCAAACTGTTAATAAAAACTACAAAAATTAACAACCATAATAAAATTGGTACTTTATCTAAATCGTATAACTGCAAATAACACCACAGTATAATGCAACGCACAACTTGGTTCGTGCATTTGAATTAAAAACCCCATGAAAATGTATGATTTATAGTACTTTCTGGGTGCCATAATTTTATCATGTTTTAATATAAACCATGTAGCAACACTGCTACATTATTATGTTTATGGTAATTAATTAAATTATGAAACATACTTTAATAATTACAGAAAAAAAAGTTAAGTATCACACTCAGAGTGTATATAACTGGCTTTTTTTTTTTAATTCACAATATTATTTAAAGCACATTATTTATGAAAATGTTTTGCTTTGATGCTTTAACATACTGTTTTAAATAGAGTTGAAGTCAGAATTATTAGCCCCCCTGTATATTTTCCCCCAATTTCTGTTAAAAGAATTTTTTCTACACATTTCTAAACATAAAAGTTTCATAACTTATTTCTAATAACTGATTTCTTTTATTATTGTCATGCTGACAGTACATCATATTTTACTAGATATTTTTTTCAAGACACTAGTTGTCAGCTTAAAGTGCAATTTAAAGGCCTAACAAGGTTAATTAGTCGAGTTAGGGTTTATAAGGCAAGTCATTGTAGAACAGTGGTTTGTTCTGTAGACAGTCAAAAACATATTGCATAAGAGGACTAATAATAATGACCTTAAAATGTTTTTTTTTTTTAAAACAATAAAAACTTTTATTCTAGCCAAAATAAAATAAAAAAAGGTTTTCTCCAGAAGAATAAATATTTTAGGAAATACTGTGAAATATTGCTTGCTCTGTTAAACATTATTTGGGAAATATTTGAAAAAGAAAATATTAATATTTTTTGACTTCGACCGTATATATCCTCATCTTCACAGACTCTGTCACGTCGTCTTACATTCCCGTGAAGCCGTTTGCGGATCAGTGTGAGAGCGTGTCGGTGGAAGTGGAGGAGTTTGTCCCGGAAGAGGCTCGATTCAACCACCCGTTCACCATCTACAAGAACCACCTGTACATCTATCCTCAGCAGCTCAAATATGACAGTCAGAAGGCCTTCGACAAAGTGAGTTTCCTCTCACATCTTGAAGAACAAGGCTATCAAACTCAAAAAATGAACGGATTGGAGAAAATGTTCTCTTGTGAGAGCTGAAATTATTAAACATGAGTTTGCTTGCAGATACGTTATTGTTAACCATAAAATCCACAACACAGTTTGCAAGAAAACAAGCTCATTTTAAGGTCGTGTTTATCTTTCTTTCTTTCTTTTCTTTCTTTCTTTCTTTTTTTCCTTCTTTCTTATAATAATAATAATGTTACTTACACAATGTTTTATACTGGGGACTTGACAAGTTTGAGACCGTTATAAAGATAAATAAATATGACACTACAATGTCCAGCAGGGCCCTGTCTTAATTAATGATTAATTTACTTGTAAATACAAGCGATTCATTCAAAATGCCTGAATCATTTAGGAATAAAGCAAATAACAATCATTACGAGTGGGTCATTGAATCATTGATTGAGCTGATTCACACTTCATGTCACACCATATCACTTACCGGTTACCCACTGAAGCTAAGCAGGGCTGAGACTGGTCAGTACCTGGATGGGAGACCACATGGGAAAACTAAGTTGCTGTTGGAAGTGGGGTTATTGAGGCCAGCAGGGGGATCTTAACATGCGGTCTATGTGAGTCCTAATGCCCCAGTAAAATGAAGGGGACACTATACTGTCAGTGATCTCCGTCTTTCGGATGAGACGTTAAACCGAGGTCTTGACTCTCTGTGGTCATTAAAATTCCTATTACACCTCTCATAAAGGGTAGGGGTGTAACCCTAGTGTACTGGCCTAATTCCCTCCAAATCATCCTCATCCACTAAATTGGCTTTATCACTGTTTCTCCACTCCACCTGTAGCTGGTGTGTGGTGAGCTCCTGTCAAGTGGATGCTGTACACAGGTGGTGATGTCGAGAGACCCCCCTCATGATT
This sequence comes from Danio albolineatus, assembly GCA_903798035.1. NCBI lineage: Eukaryota > Metazoa > Chordata > Actinopteri > Cypriniformes > Danionidae > Danio > Danio albolineatus. Next base: position 8,786,472 of record CAIGQQ010037820.1, read on the forward strand.
GTGAAGCGATTTGGGTGTATGGTCATATGGTTTACGTTTGGAACTATTGTTGATTTTGGAATAGATCAAAGACAGAGAAAGTTGCTTGAAATGTAATTCTCTTAAAGGGGCATTTCGCCCCCAAAAATGAAAACTCTTTCATCACATAGGCAGGTTGCAAACATGTTTGAATTTCTTGCTTCTGTTGAACACCGAGGATGATATACTGTAGAATGTTGGAAACCTGTAGTCATGGACCTCCATAGTATATATATATATATATATATATATATAAATTTATAAATTTATTTTTTTTAAATAATTATCTATTAATGTTGGACCTGTGCATTAGCAGATCAGTGAATCTGTGGGTGGTGGAGCAACAACAAGCTCCTTCCAGCAGTAACAATGTCTGCCTACGCATATTCAAACATGAAAAACCTCCATGATTCTGCTTTTAATCAGTTCACAGTGTATCAGGTCTCTAATTATTAAACCGACTGCAGGGTTAATTGTTTCCTCCTCCGCCGCAGAAAAGCTCATAATGCATACCTGTTTGCCCTGATACTCTTTCAGCTTTATTCTGCTGAATCAGAGATGCTGCCAAACATGTACACAGATCTAAACCTCACTGCCAATAGTTTTACTCTTTTCCAGTTGATCAGCAATTCCTTTGACTCTAATTGTAAAATAATTGGTACATAATAGGTGTCCCATTATCCAACACTATGTATAATTGATTTCATATTTATTTGTCATTTATATTTCACATGTATTGAAAAGTACATTTTAATTTCAAATGTTTCAGTATGTGAATACATTTTTCAGTATATTGGAATATATCATAATAATATCATATGCACTTACCGGCCACTTTATTATGTACACCTTACAAGTACCTGGTTGGACCCCCTTTTGCCTTCAGAACTGCCGTAATCCTTTGTGGCATAAATTCAACCAGGTTGTGCTCAGTGTGAACTGCAGCAGATCGTTTTGACCATGTCTACGTATCTAAATGCATTGAGTTGCTGCCATATGATTGACTGATTAGAAATTTGCGTTAACACTCAGTTGGGCAGGAGTACCTAATAAAGTGGCCAGTGAGTGTATGTTTAAATTAGAAAGCTAAAAATGAACTGACATGCCAATCAATATGCAGGCTTCTAACTTCTGCCATCTAATGACATTAATGATGTGCTTATCTATCTATCCATCCATCCATCCATCCATCCATGGAAAGAGAGACATTTATTAATTTTTTTTTGTAACATACCGCAAAATGTCAGTTTTATGAAATGTTTACTTTTTTAATGGGATAAATGTAAATGAAGCTTTAACTGCACAATATTATGCTTTTGAGTTTTGACTTTTGTAAATCAAATAACACGAAATTTATTTAATATCTGTTTACTGTATTGTGCCACTCTTACATTATTTCCTGTTTTACATTTAAGAAATTTTAAAGTTTAGACGTTTCATGTGTTTATTAATTTTTTTATTTTATGAGACTTGCATCTTTTCTACTTTTATTGAAGGAATGGTACAGTTGTTTGTACGCTGTCTATTAAAACGTTTAGTATGTGATTTAATATGTAATGTCTGATAAGTGTCTTGTGTTTTTCTCTTAGGCCCGAAACATTGCAGTATGTGTTCAGTTCAAGGATTCTGATGAGGAGGGTTCAAGCCCACTAAAGGTAAATCCGTGATCATTATTCATCTGCCGTCAATGTTATTTTCACAATTCTTTAATATTTAATAATCAGTATAGTATAATGTATTTGTAGGAATTTTACTAATTACTGTTTTGCTTTTAGTGCATCTACGGCAAGCCAGGAGATCCGCTATTCACCACCAGTGCTTTTGCTGCAGTTTTGCATCACAATCAGTCTCCAGAGTTTTATGATGAGGTTATATTCATATATCATCATACACATTCTAATGCAGTGTCATTTTTTTTTCGACTACACAACCATTTGATCTCACATCTGACATAAATCTGAATTATGGTATGATAAAATACATATGATGATGATCAAAATAGATATAATAAAGATCAAATCATCCTCAACATAAGTAATCATACATTTTATAAATCATACATTTAATTCATACATGAATGCAATTATGAATAATGTACATTGTTAATAATAATAATATAAACAGTTGTTATAATTTTATATATTTTTTAAAACAACAACAGCTCCTAAAACTTTATGAGAGCACAGTCTTAGGTTTTAATATTGAGAGATGTAACAGTCATAGGCATGATGTTAGACAACATTTTTGGTCAGACTGATCTATAAACAGCACAAAGCAAAGACTTTCTCTAGGCAAGCGTATGAATATCTGAATCTTCCAGAGACAAATCCTGTTAGGATTCCAGAGAGCCTCTGGCTGGAATATTAAAGACTAATTGTTTGGTCAATAGCTGAATGAGTCACAAGACATTGACACAGACATTGTGTATTGCGTAATTTGCTTGTTGACAGTCTGATGACATCACCAGCTAGGTAGACATCTTCAAGTGAATAGGGTAATAAAAGACCTAATAGTTGTCACATTTTGACAAATTTGGACTAATTTCTATAAGAGTCTAGGTTTTTTTTTTAACTGAAATTTCGGAAATCACTTATCACTCCATAATTTGGAGACTACAGCAATATGAAAATAAATACATTTTACAACCAGAAAATAAATACATTTTATTACTTTTAATCAGGCAGTTGTCAGTCTGAGAAATTCCTATGTGATATTTATCGGAATAAATATGTGAATAATAATATTTATAAGACTTATGGCCTTTTGCATGGCATTTTTTAAGAAATTGGACTTTAAAGATTATTGATATTGTAAATTTATTGTAATTGTATGGAAATCTACAGACACATTTGATAAAGTGCTATAAATGAGGCCCCTTTAATGTTTATTTAGAAGGAAAAATCAGCCCAGTATCGACAGGTGCAGGAAGAAAAAAATAAAGTTTTTTTTGGCTGTAGTGTCAGCAAAACTGTTAAGATGTGTTATTAGTTGTTCAATTGTAATCATTTAGACATGTTTACCTTTTAAATTACTGTTCTTATATGCTCTTATTGCACTTGATTTTGGAATTAAACTCGTCAGGTTAACCTTGATGTTAATGTTTTTTCTTTTCTTCGACAGATTAAAATCGAGCTTCCTGTGCATATCCATGAGAAGCACCATATTCTCTTCACTTTCTACCATATCAGCTGTGACCTTGGCACCAAAACCACCAGTAAGAAGAGAGAGGGAGTGGAGACACTGGGTGAGTGTGTGCTAGTGTGCAATATACACAACCATTGGACTGGACGATATGAAAATCTTTCATGTCATTCGATAATGATTATTATCATGATAAATGTCAAGTGTATATATCTTCCAAGGTCAAAAGCAGTTTTTTTGCTCTTGAGTGAAAGTTTTTAAAGGTGACTTCAGTTTCTTGTTAATGAGTATTCTGTAAGTTACCTTGTTTAACATTTCCCAGTGGTAGACTAAATTAATACCTTTTTTTTACCCTCTCTGCAGTTCACAGCGACCTGTTTTTGTGCTCGTCTGTTTAAATAATAATGAGCTAGTTACGTCAAAATTAGCCAAAATTCAAAAATGTAGATTTATGACAATTTTTAGACCATTTATAACAAACTGGCTGCACTTTTTAAAAAAGATCAGAGCTGCCAAACACAGCAGAAACTTAACTATATACAAAAAGTTAACATTTCTATTAATATATTTTTTTTCTGAGTGCACAGACAAACATCAGCTTTAAAGGGATAGCTCACCCAAAAATGAAAATTTACTCACTTTTTACTCTCCCTCAAATTATTCCAAACTTTTAAGTTTCTTTATTCTGTTAAATACAAAATATATTTTTTAAGGAAAGCTGAAAACCTGTAACCATTGACTTCCATTGACAGATACTATTGAAGTCAATGGTTACAGGTTTTCAATATTTTTTTTTCAAAATAAATTCTTTTTTGTTCAACTGAAGAAAGAAACTAGGTTTGGTAAGTAAATGATGACAGAATTAAAATTTTTAGGTTTCACTTTTTCATGCACAAAGAAACCTCAAAGAAAATTCTCCACATGATAATCTCCTTTAATCTTATTTCCCCACAGTTGGTTACTCCTGGACTCCTTTATTGAAGGATGGCAGAATACAGTCCTCCGATCTGCAGCTCCCCGTTTCTGCCAATCTGCTCGCTGGTTACTTGTGTGACAAAAGCCAAGACATAAAAAAGGTTAACTTCCCTTTAGCAACACCATCTCTGGAAATTGTTTTTAAAATAAGTGTTGGTTGGGTTGTTGATTAGTTAGTTTATTGATAGTTTGATTTGATTTGATTTCATTTCATTGATTCGTTTTGGTCAATGTTTTATTGAATCTTTTTTCAGGTTTTTCCATACATCAAATGGGTGGATAATGCCAAACCTTTATTCAAAGTGCGAGCGTATGTAGCATCAACAATTCACACTCAGGTAACACTCAATCTAAGGACTGTTTAGCTGATTTGCCATTGCACTAAACAGAGACGAATCCTGTATAATGTAAAATAGAAGCATTAAAGCTTGTATCTCTCACCTCTTGCAGGATTTGCACCTTCACAATTTCTTCCAGCACTGTCAGCTGATGAGATCAACATCACAGGGCAATACGGCTGAGCTCATCAAATACCTAAAGGTCTGAACTACACATCTGTCAATCAGAGATGATGCAGATGTCCTCACTTAATTTACATCATGCATAATATTATGTGCATTTTAACATATATAAATGTAAATATCAAATAATTTGTATTATGTGAAATACATTAAACTTTAAATTATTAACTTTATACACATTAACTTTAAATTAAACAAAAAAAAATACATTAAACATGAAATTACTTTGTCATTTGCTAGGTTTTGTTCTTAGTTTATATGTGCTCAGCATATACAGTATGATTACACCCCTCACAAATCTATCTTATTTTATTATAGGAAATTTGTTGAACCTCGTGGCGGTTCATTCCGCTGTGGTAACCCCTGATAAATAAGGGACTAAGCCAAAAGAAAATGAATGTTGAACCCTGTTATGTTTGGAGCACATATTGTGAATAAATGTGTACTGCTGTTTTAAAAAAATACTAAATATGTAATATAAGATTTTTACATGGATTTTTGAAAGATGCATTTATTTGAGAAAAATAAAAAACAGCAAAGCTATAATGTAACCATTTCATTAAAATTTAAAACAACATTTAGCATGTCTTAAAATGTCATTTATTCCTGTAATGCAAAGCTGAACTTTGGCAGCCGTTACTTTATTTAGGTAAACAAATTTTAATATGCTAATTATGTGCTTAGAAGAAGCATTTATTATCATTATTATTGAAAAGAGTTGTAATTAAACATTTTTATACACACTGTGACACGTTTGTTCATAAATCTTGATTAATAGAAAGCAGAAAAAACTTTCATTTTCTTTTATTATTATTATTAAATGTTTTAATTTATATGACCTTTGATATTAAAGTGTATCCTCTCTGAACAAAAGTATTCATTTAGTTTTAGAAAAGTAATACTCACCCCAAACATTTGCAGGCTGTGCATTTTATAATGTTTAGCATTTTCTTTCTTTTGTCTCCAAGTGCCTGCATGCGGTCGAGACTCAGGTCGTCATCAAGTTTCTGCCTACGGTGCTCGTTCAACTCTTTGAAGTCCTCAATATGGCAGGCAAAGAGGGTCAAGATGTTGCTGTCAATTCCACACGGTGATATTGCCTCTTACTTCGTTAAATGTTACAATTTTGCATGCAAACTGCTCCATTCATTTGTTAAAAAGTGACGTAAGGTATGCCGTTTCTGCCTTGTAAACACTAGTGCCTCCTAGTGGAGCTACACAAAAAAAGCACATTTTCAACGTTTGCAGATGCCCAAATACACTTACTGCACATAAAGTTACATATTCTTAAGATTATTCTTATATTTTACAGCATTATAAGAGATTCTACTTTATAATAATTCTTGCATGCATCACCTTTATGGTTTTGGACAATAATCCAGTTTTTTTTCTATAATACTTTATATGTGTGCTTTTGTGTAATGATACGAAGTGTTGAAATGTTTCCTCATATTGACATTACTAATGTGTTTTTTTCTTACAGTGTAATAATTCACATTGTGTCTCAGTGTCATGAGGAGGGTCTGGAGCATTACCTGCGTTCTTTTTTGAAGGTACGACATGCTTAATAAACCTCTGAAGTTTCCATGTTTTTTTTTGTTTTTGCTCTTGACCACAATAAAAGCTAAAATATTTTTTGGTTAGATAAAAGCACAAGTCTGCAAGAGATTATTATTATTATTATTATTATTATTATTATTATTGTTATTATTGTATTAGAATTATTTGTTTGGTGCAAAAAGTGCATCAGCAACAAATTGCAGTGTCATTACATGTTTTTGTTCACGTACTTTAATGTATTTTATGAGGTATAAGTAATTATGAGGTATACATTTCAGGTTTTTTTTGTTCATTTGGTGACAAAACTAAATGATAAAACATTAAATGACTGTCATTTGGTATAGACTTTGTTCTTTTTTTATATACAGTGCTCAGCATATATGAGTAAACCCCTCACATATCTATATTTTAATTACATTTTATCTATAGGATGCAGTACAATATTGTATTTGTACATATACATAAGATTAGTGAAGCCAAATCTGAAGCTAATCTAACTACATAACTTATGATGGCAGTGCAAAAGTTAGTATACCCAAATTTATATGTTCAGTTTTGGAAAGCACTTGGAAAAATATGGGGAAAATATTAAATAAAAATACTGAAAAAGGTAAAAAGAAATTTAGTTGAAGTTTTGTAGTTTGTCTTTTTTTTTTTGTTTGGAATTAAATGTATTATTATTTTTATTAATATATATATTAGTATTTATTAATTCTAAAGATGTTTGGTGACTATCTGTGTTTAATAAACCTGTTTTGTTCAAACGCACCAAAATGTATTACCTATACTGAGGAATGAATAAAATATTCTTTTTCAAAATTGATGCTGAGCACAGTTATGTGTTGTTATGTGCAAAGATGTGTGTTTAATTGAGGCGTGCTTTTTATTGAGTATGAACTAATGCATGGAACTGGAGTCACAATTATCACATTAATTCTTGATGCTCAACAACAACAAAAAACTCATGTAATTTTGCGTCAACAGAGCATGTAATTGTGTAACTGAACTAACCTGTGCAGCAGTGTTTTTAAGCAGCATTCTAAAAGCTTTTCAAATATATAAGTTCACAACATTAGATGGAAACTGCTTTTATCATTAATGCAGCATTGCTAGATTTTGTCAAGTGTTCTTAATATTTTGGATGAATTTTTACAAACATAAGCAACATTTCCTTTGCAGTATGTGTTTCGTATCAACAACGCAACTTCCGAAAACTCTGTGACGACACATGAAGTTTTGGCTACGGCTGTGACCGTCATCCTCAAACAAACCGCAGACATCAACACCTGCAACAAACTCCTCAAGGTGACCAAAATATGCGCTACACTCTATCTATGCACAGCAGATGGCGCTGTTGGGTTATTTTCTGTTCTTCTGAGTCACTTCAGAGGATTAAGGTCTGAGTAAATTATTTGGAATGGGGAGGTGGTTTCCAAGGAACGATCATCACCATTCACACACAAGAACCAGTTTACTTGATCTATTATGCTGTAGTACTCTGCATATTTCATTCATTATTCCTGCTTTCTCTCACATGGTCTTGACATTATAATATAGTCTAATCACAAGGAGAATCCTAGATATTTCTATGCTTTTTAGGACTGAATTTTGGGGAAGTTGGTTGTACACATTATGGTTACTGAGTACTGATTTGACTGTTTCTGGTTTCAGAGATTATATTATAGTGTGGTCGGAGTACTCTACTGTTTTTGGGCTGAATTTTGCTCTCATTTTGCTTTAGTTGTGACCGTGGCAGTATATATTTGCATATTGTTTGAAATGGCTGTTTTTTTCAGTGATGATGAATGGTAAACATTAATATAATGATTAATTTGGGATATTATATCAATATTACTATAATTATTAGGGCTATATTTTTTTGGAATTATTTTTTTTCAGTAAGGATGCGTTTAGTTGATCATGTTTAAGTATTCAACAGTTACACAAAATTACATTTCATATAATTAATATCTAAACAAAAATAATTATCACGGTCTTTGAAGTTTATATTATCCAAATATTAGGATATATGTTATTACTCTACTAAAGCACTATTATTTTATTATATTACTATTTTGATTCATTTAAGAAGCTATGGGAACATTATTATAATTATTATAGAAGTTTTTTAATTAGATTATAAGTTTGAGTAATGACTTTTACACACACACACACACACATACACGCACACACACATATATATATATATATAATAAGATAAGAATATAAGAAGTATAATTGTTTTAACTTTAGTATTTATATATTATTCACATTTTCATTAGTAATTTATCAATTATTATAATATTATTAATTCATATATTATTCATATATAATATTCATCCTGAAAAAAGCTTTTACAGCCTCCTTGTAAGGCTGTGCAAATAATTTACGATTTAAGCACATGCAATTTCTAAATCGCGTAAGGCTGCAATTTTACCTATTCGTTTATTTAGATTTTTTTGTTCACGTTCTTGTGCGCATGATTTTAATATGTTAACCAATCAGAGCTGAAGCAGCACACCGGGCAATTACAGCTAAGCTGATTGGGAGAAAGATGTTAACCAGTCAGAGCTCACTGCACATGAAGTTGAGCGAGAGAACCGAATAGGTGGTTTTGATTTACGTTTGTTTTTATTTATTGTTCTGACTGGAATTGAGGTTAGTTCATCTTTATTTTTTCATGTTGTCTGTTTTTAAGACAATTACAGTTTTGTTCATCAAGTAGTTAGTGCGACTGTGTACAGTATGTTTTTAACTAGAGTTGAAGTTAATCTTCATTTATTTTATGTTGTTTGTTTTAAAAACAATTGTACTACAGTTTTATTTATTAAACTTAATACTATGTTACTTCATTGTGAAATGTTTTATGCACTTTTTGTGCACTGAATACATTTTAAATGCATGTATGTAGCTTGTTTGAAAAAGCAAAAACAGTTGCCAAAATCGCTAATAAAATCGCAATCGCAATATTCGTTAAAAAAATCGCAAAATGATTATTTTGTCCATATTTCACAGCCCTACCTCCTTGAATATCAGGGGTGTCAAACTCAGATCCTGGTGGGCCACAGCCCTGCACAGTTTAGTTGAACCCTGTTTCAGCACACTTACCTGTAGGTTTCAAACAAGCCTGAAGGACTCAATTAGTTTGATCAGGTGTGTTTAATTAGGGTTGGAACTAAACTGTGCTGAGCTGTGGCCCTCCAGGAACTGAGTTTGACACCTGTGACGTACTGTATATTAGCACCAACCATGTTTTCTACACTTATAATAATATATTTTGACCCTTTTACATTGAATGACTGCTAACAAATGACATACTGTACCCTATGGGATCAAATTCCCTTTTTGCAGAAACATTATTTCACCCATATCTTCTCATGTTAATTTTCAAAAAAAGTTATTTAATCATTAAAATTAGATGCTTTACCCGCTTTTAATTAAAATATTTCTGAAATCACTTTTGTAAATGTGATTTTCCCCATAAACAGTTTCAAATTGTAATAATATTTTACAACATTTCTTTCTCTTTTTTTATCAAATGGTGATCATTAAATTTTGACATTTTAAAAAACATTATTAACTGTAAAATTCAAAACATTGTGGTGTATCAGTGTATATTTAAAATATACATTACAGCATTCCTTATTGCCACTGTGTTAAATAATCTTCCTCTCTTTCCTGTATTACAGTATTCCTGGTTCTTCTTTGAGACCATGGCTAGGTCAATGGCTCAATACCTCCAGGATGGCAACAGAATGAAAGTAAGTTTTATTTTTGGTGATATAAAGAGCTTGCTTTTAGACGAAAATTAGCAGTTGTTATCAGTTTACTTTCCACTTTCTTTTCTTCATCATCATTATCATCAGAAAAAAAAGAATAATTAAAAAAAACAAAGTAGCTGGGTGTCAATTATCCCTGAGCTGCCAAGATTTTTTTAAAAATTATTTATCTTTGGGCATTTGACCATAGAATGCGGTTTGACTTCCTCATTCTTCATAAAGTGAATGATCAAAGGTAAAAACACACCCTATAAACACCAAACACTGAAGCGCCACTCTACTGTTGACACAGGGTCGCTTTTTGCATGTGTACTGTGTGTTTACCAGCTTCAGCTTTCCCTTCAGCCCTTTTCAAGCATGTTAAAACATGCCACCGGTCCTATTTGCATAACAGAAACCATGTCTTATGTTGTTTAGGAGTCAGTGTGTGTCTGATGTTTAAACATGCCTTCACCTCAGTCAATTATGATCACAAGCATAAAATTAGTCTGTGTGTTTTGGCATAGCCTGTGATATTGAAAGCTGAAATTTAATTATAAGTTTCATATAATAGAGCTGAAATCTATTTTCTGTAGCTAGTGAAACTATGCTGTGTTAATGGCGTTGCTATGTGATGGCTAATAAAGTGAACCTGCGTGATCCACAGATGCCACGAGCACAGAGGTTTCCTGAATCTTTCCAGCAGGCGCTGCAGTGTCTGCTGTTGTCCATAATGCCACACATCACCATCCGCTATGTGGAGATCCCAGAGGAGGCTCGCTGTGTCAACTTCAGCCTGGCCTGCTTCATTAAGGTCAGGCCTTAACTGGAGCATTTTAAGACTGGGCCTAAGAGCTCCTATGCTACAATGAAGGATTTTCATGCTGAGCTTTTTTTAGGTTGTAATTGTGTTATACATTTACATTTTAATTCATTCTAGACATCACTTTAGACTTTTGGTTTATGAACGGTTATCATTAGGGGTGCAACAGTTCAATCTACTCACGGTTTTAGGGTCACTGTTTTCGGTACGGTACGGTTTGTGCTATGCTCAGGAAAAAAAAGCCTATACAACAAATCAAAGAACAATAAACATATTTATTGGTTAGCAAACACCTGATAATGCAACAGTTTCACACAGATGACTGTAGATTTCTATGTTCTCGCATTAATTAAATAAAAGTAGGGCATTTTGAAAATCGGATGTTGTAATAAATTGCTTAAGAAAATAAAGAGAAAAAGCTTAAATTTCCCCTTTTTCTATTTTTACATCTTGACTCAAAAGTCTCAACCAATCCAGTCTCAACACATCTTAATAATTGAGCACTTTTAAAGTATTGATTACTTCTGTTTACATTATGCTTTCATTACCAAAGCAACAACACATTTTTATTAGATTTTATTATGATTCCAGAGAGCTCCGTTTCACTTATCATCACCATCATATTGAATGAAACTTCAGCAACGAGAGAGCGTTCGGCTCTTTTCTCTTAATTCAGAGGTAACAGTAAGTAGATTGAGAAGAAAACTGTTCTTAGCAGTAGGCAAGGGCCGGTATAGGTTTCTGCCGGTATGATAACCTTGGATAGAAATATCGCTGTTTCATGGTTACACGGTGTTGTGATTACTGCTCTAAAATATATTCTTTTTAAATGTCTGTGTAAATTTTTTTTTTTTTTATTCCTTTTGACCACAATATATTTTATTTTTTAAAAGATTTATAATATATTGGAGCAGTAAACATGTCAGGCTAAATAATTACAATGAATCATTTAATAGTTTCAAAAACACAGATTTCTTTATAATTTAAAACGGCATGTTTGGATATTTTTTCTGCTGGAGACGCTGGTGTCATAAAAAAACTAAAATAAAATTATTAAAAAAAGAATAAATTAATACCTTAAGAATGGTATTACAGAAAATTTTGGCGGTATGAAAACCTTGACTTTTCCAAATCGCGGTATACCTTGAAACGGCCATCATCCCATGCAGACTTAGCGGGTAAACAGAGTGAATATCAGGAGTGATCACCCAGCTAAAGCGGGACAGAAGCGTACAAAGGCAGAACTGCTTTGTTGCAGTTGTTTTTATTAACAAACCAATAATAGTAATGCATATTCTGAACCACGGATCACAGGGCACACCTAACCGTGGGAGGACAACATGACAATACGATATTTTACAGAGAACGTTGCATCCCTAGTTTACATGAGTAGGGCTATAATAAAGAAACCACTTTTAGTACCACTTTTACTGTGTTAAAGAGATAGTTTGCTCCCATAAATGAATACTTGCTATTGGTAGGGGCTAGGGCTGGGCCAATAAACAATATTATATCGAATCATGATAAATTTTTTCAATAACAATGATAAGCTCTGGACTTTTTTACTCTATAATGATCTAAGAGACAGTCAAACAGCAGAAATGTGCAACAATGGGAATCCAAAAGTGTGTTGTTATTAGAGATAACAATTTAATAATAATGATTATAATTTTCATCCACCGAAAATTTATCGGCCAAAAATATGTTATGCCGTTTAATGGACCCTCTCATTTTTGTGGCTGCAGCAATTGTTGGGATACTCTTTTAAATCCGTAAGCATTAACAACTTATATCAAAATATATAACATTATCATTCAATATGGAAAATAATTACTGAAACTGTATTATTGGCATGTCACCCATCCCTAGTAGGGTCTTTTTGCACTGGAGTAAATCGTTTCATCATTAAAAATCAATCATTTGAGTTAGGTCTGCACAATATATCGTTTCATCATCGAAATCACAATGTGAGCATCCGTAATAGTCACAACCCAAGATCGGCTTGTCTGAATTAAATTTGCACGTGTTTGTTTTTAAGTTGAACTATAACGGAGTTAAAGTTTAAAATTTGCATGTGCTTAAAGGCTTTGACTAAGCCTTTCAAGAGGATTTGTGCACAAAAAAGGATGTTTGGAGGTGTAACAAAGATTAATCATATTCATTTATAAGATTTATGCAACAACAACTTTTTTTTTTTTACTAAGAATATCTGTCTTGTTTCTAGTCCAAATATCTACATTTCAAAGTGAAGATAATTATTTTTATAACCTCATTGGCAGATAATTTAGCTTGTTTTAAGGGAAAAACAAAAAGCGAAAACAAAACAACATTTTTTTTACTTGATCTACAAAAATTTAAATATTTGTACTAGAAACGAGACTTTTTTTCAATTGTGATTATTCCCCAGAAAACCTTCAAATCAAACCATCTTGTCAAACTATATACTGTATGCTTGTCAAATGATGCAATATTCATATATATCGCAATATTTATCGCAGAAATATAAAATATCACAATATCAGATTTTTCCAATATCGTGGAGCTCTAATTTGAGTTTGAGTTTAGAATGAATTAGTAAGACATTATTACTTTTACCATTGATGCATTTAAATTGAACAAAAAATCACTAATATATTTATAATGTTACAAAATAATTCTATTTCAAATAAATGCTGTTTTGTCAAAGTATCCTGATAAAGATCCACTTTGCACGAAACTTTATATGGAGAATTAAAATCTGAAACCTCACTCTTTAAATGAATATGTAAACTAACACTGAAAATAAATCTGCATCAGCTCAATTTAAAATTTAATTTAACAAGATCCAAAAAAAAGGGTATAGTCGTTATCTTTTTTTTAACTTTGAGGTTTATTTATTATAACCTTTTTTGTAATGTTTAGTTTGTATAATATCTACTTATTTCAATAACTATATTGTGAAATACAGTGCTCAGCATAAATGAGGAAAACCCCTTTTGGTATATAATATTCAGAATATATATTTATCCATTTCTTGGTGAATATAGCCAATTATTTTGGTGCAATAAAATAAAAGTTTTATTAAACAGTATAATAGTAATATATAGCAAGATAATACATTTCAATTCAAATTAGTCATTGAAAACTACAGAATTTCAACAAATTTTAATCTCGTAAAGCATCCTATACAAAATATAAGCTTAAAGAGAGATCTGTGTGGGGTGTACTCATTTATGCCACCCCCTAATCTCCCCCCCCCCGCCTTCTCTTGCTATATATTACTATTATACTGTTTAATAAAACTTTT
>CAIGQQ010037820.1:8801854-8837677 GCA_903798035.1 Danio albolineatus
TTTTATTTTATTTTATTTTATTTTATTTTATTTTATTTTATTTTATTAATTTACTTTTATACAATTCTATGGCATTATGTTGTTCTGACTGAAACTTTCCCCATACACAGCGCTGCCTGACATTTATGAACCGAGGATTTGCTTTCAGCTTGATAAATGACTACATGTGTGGCTTCAGCCTGAAAGATCCAAAGGTAGGTTAAATTTACTACACCAGTGCTACTTGCATTCACTCAACAATTTACAATTACTGCCTGTACAATACAAGGCTATTATTAGTGTCACAGCAAGTTTCATGACCAATTAACACTTGACAATTCAATTCTGCAACACAATACAGAGACTTTACATTTGCCCACACAACTCATACTGAAACCATGTCAAATTAGATTAATACAGTAACTCCACTGTATCTTCTCCATTCAGAAGGACTGTTTGCTTGGGCATCAGGCCACTTTGACATGCTTAGGAAATGCCTTTCCTGTTCTGATCTGAAGAGATTGACTTCTCTGTGAGAGCTAAATGATGGGTGTGATTCATTTTTTGGAGGAATATCTTCTTCTCTGTGCACATCTTCAGTGTTGTTGATATCTGAGTGGGTGGTTCTGCTGTTGTACAATATCTCATCATAACATCATGGATGGCTCAATTTCACTTGCAAATCTGTGTGCCACAGCATGTCTAGACTGTCATTAAGCGATGTATGCCTATATCCACTGTATTTAAATTAATATTACCTCACATTGGGCAGGGCTCTCAAGTTTTATCAATGAGGTTACATGTTGCATGTTTTAAAAGTGCTGTATGTAAGTTTTTGACTCTTCTAAAACATAAAAATACCATAAAACTGTATGTTTGCAGATATTTAAGAAACATGCTAGGTTTAAGTGTCTTTAACCTGCCCAATGACGACAGTAGCAGACTCTGAATCTAAGTCTCATTTCGGAGTTCCACACGAGGTGGTTAATAATTGGCAAATAAGATTAATATTCATTCATTCATTCATTCATTTTCTTTTCGGCTTAGTCCCTTTATTAATCCGGGGTCGCCACAGCGGAATGAACCGCCAACTTATCCGGCATTTGTTTTACGCAGCGGATGCCCTTCCAGCCACAACCCATCTCTGGGAAACACATTCATACATTCTCATTCACACACATACACTATGGACAATTTAGCTTACCCAATTCACCTGTACCGCATGTCTTTGGAGCACCCGGAGGAAACCCACGCAACCACGGGGAGAACATGCAAACTCCACACAGAAATGCCAACTGGCCCAAGATTAATATTACTAACGTAAACATTAGGTGAGCAGATTACATTGTAAACCTGTTAACAAAACGCTACGTGACGAGATTTGCAATGATAAGCAATTGGGCTGTTGGACACCAGAAGAAACAACAGAAATTTAAAAACAGAATAGTGCACTTACTGCACTCTAACGAAATGGTAAGGTTTATATTCTAATTAATACGTATTAAACCTCTTTAACATTATTACATGTAGATGCTGAATCACTGATATGTGTTGCTTTACTCTGAGTCACAGTTCTAAAGTTTAATTTCAAACTGTTTATTTTATTTTCAAGATCTGAGGTGAACTATCTGCTGCTGCTTTCAGTAGTATCGCAATAAATGTCATGTGAAATGGCATTCAAGCTCACATTATTAGCATTTAACACTGAATAAAGCACATAAGGTGTACCTGAGGTGAACGTTGTCAGTTTATCCGGTTGTTCAGCTGCAAGAAATAGAAGCCGTTTCTAAAATATAAGTTTCAGGTGTTGGTTAGAACAAAAACTTTGTTTGATATGGAAAATATTCCTTCTATCGCATGCCGTTGATTTTATTTAAACATGATTTCAACTGATAGACACACTCCTGTTGGTATCGTCAATCTGGCAACCTGTGCTTGTGTGTGATTTGAATCAGATGTGCAATACCTAGTTCAACCACTGGGTGTCAGACTTACACACAGCATCTTTAATGAAACAGGTTAACTCACTTTTTATAGCCATATATTCACTTTAAACACAAGTTTATTCACTTTAAGTCAACTAATCACTTTTTACATTATAGCAAAACTCTCAAATATGTTTTAAATAAGTTCAGTTTTACATGTTGTTCATAACTGACTGGTACAAACAGAACTTATAACAATTGGTAAATCTCATAAAAGACAGAAAAATTCATTCTCAAATTAGTTTTGTGTTTTAAAAAATGCAGGAATCAAAAATAAAAATAAAGTTGACCCAATACATGCCTGAACAACTGAACAACAATGTTTAATGTATGTACTGTACACATACAGTAGGATTACAGAACTTGGCGAACATGTTTGTCAAGCCTTGTGTGTTTTTGTGTTTTTACTGTATATCCAAAAGGGCACTTAAACCTAAGTGCACATTCAATCATGCACCTAAATGTGTACAAGGGGGATCTAAATTCACATGTAATTGTATAAGTATAATTCTGTTTATGGAGAGTCGGCAAACCAGGAGTGTGTGTGTGTGAATACACAGGCATGTAAATGTAGGTGTGTGTGAGAGAGAAAGAGGGAGGGAGAAAGCAAGCATTGCTATCTTTGATCACAGGAAAGTGATTTTATCCAGGAGTCATAAAATAAAAATGAAGGCGTTACTTACTGCATTCATTGAATCGCACGCACATTCACATTCCCTAGTAGCAAACATGCTTGCAGCAGCGGGATCACATAATTTGCCCGGTAACAACAAATTCTAATTAACAGACTACACTGAAAAAAAGATTCAGTGCATTTACTAGGTTTGTTTAAGGCAGTGGTCCTCAAACTCAAAAGTACCACCTCAGAAAAAAAAATGTTTTTCCAAGTACCACCATAATGGCCAGCATTGAAATACAGTAGTATAGTATGCATAATTAAGCAGCTACAGCCCTGCGCAGTTAAAAACTGTTGCGGATTAATTCTTATTATTATGAATATTTATTATTATTATTATTATTTATTAGCCACTTTAAACATTCTAAATAGTTTGAACAGAGAAATTAGAAATTAGATCTGCTTACTGTGCATTAAAGCAAGTGATTAAACTGTACCTGTCAACATAGGGATATAAAAATGCAGGATACGCCCCCAACAACTGTTACAAATACAGCTTCAAATGAAAGAATACATAACAAACATTAGAAATTTGAAAATAAAATAAAAGGTTTAGCCTAATAAAATCACTGATCACATCTGTGTTATCGTACGCATCAAAGGGTTAAAAGTGTGTTCATTTTTTAACTTTAATTATTCAGCGATTCCTCTGCGTACCACTAGAAGTAAGCCTGCTTACCACTACTGATACACGTACCACAGTTTGAGAACCACTGGTTTAAGGTATGTGGTTGCAAACTGTTTATTTGGGCTGAATTTAAACAAACAAATACTATTTCATGATGTTCAACTTAACTTGTTAGTTTAAATTCAGCACATATAAATTGTTTGCAACCACTTACCTTAAAAAATTGTAGTAAATCCAATAAGGAATTTTTCAGTTTATTTACTCTGTGTATCTTGGGAGAACATCCCTCCAAATTCAACTTTTATTTGTCACACCCACAGTCATACGCAGTACAACATGCAGTGAAATGCTTATACAACCTCTGACTTTAAAAAACAAAACAAAAATATCAATAAGAATCTCAATTATGGAGTATAATAAGAAGTAAAAACACAGACCATTTTTGATACAGAAGTAGAAGTTACAGCTATAAAACATAAGACCAAATATAACACTTTCCAGTAGCCAGTAGACTGGATATTTATTTTGAGTAGGGCTTCCATGTTTTGATATGATCTGTTTATATAAATGCCAAAAGTGAAATGTCAGTTGTTTGTGTGAGTGTATGCTGTAAATGAAACTAACATTTCAAACTTTAGTTATAAAGAATATAGCAATAGTATATAGAACAAAATATTTTAAAAATTCTTAACTACACAAAAAGACAGAGAAGTGTTTTTAATAAAGTGCCTGGAGTATAGAGAGGAAAGAATGTGTCCTACAGGTGGTTTGCCCTGAACCTCATCTCTTACTTTTCAGCATGAGAAATGGCGTGTGAGCCATGCAAACTGACTGAAATGCTTGTCTCATGGCGAATGTTTGAGCCCAGTTTTAAGTCCTGTAAACTTAATGTTTACATATGAGCCAATCATTTAATACTTTTTTGTAATCATCATTTTTCATACTGTATGCTCGTATGAAATTCACTTTTAGCATATTGACTAAGCAAAACTTCCTAAAATTTTAACACAAGTTGCTTGCATGATTTACCACATTGCTGGCACAGTTCAACTAACTCGTTTGCTAACATGTTTTTGCATTTTGCTAGCATTATTTAGCTCATTGCTAGCATGTTGTTTGCATGAATTAGCACTTGAGTAGCATGAATTTGGCATTGGCAAATTGAATTGGCATGTTCCTAGCATGATGTAGGCGGTTAATAGTACATTCAACTACCGTGTTTTCACCATGATTCACCATGCTGTTTACATGGACAGCACCCTAGCACTTTAATATTATGTTTCTAACATGGATTTGCATGTTGCTCCCATAATTTAGCATGATTTAACTCATTGCTAAGATTTTCACGATTAAAAATATCACGATTAAATGAAATTAAAATCACTTTCGCTTTTTAAAATTAAAGTGCGTACTGTAGTAGTACTAATGCGGTACCAATATAATTGTGGTATGATCATATCAGCCAGAATTTAAATACGGGCCTGTCTAATTTGTATTTAACTGTCCCGTAGTAAAAACTTGTGTTGACTTTGAAATAAAGATGTTAGGCTTGTCAGAACTTGTGCAGATACGTCTCTGTGATAAATGAGTCTTATCTGTTGCTCTGAAGCCTATCTAGCTCTCTTAACCAACTTCTCCAACCGCACATCAGTGTATTGTTCAATATTTTCAGGTGCTTACGGAGATGAAGTTCGACTTCCTTATGACGGTCTGCAACCACGAGCACTACATTCCTCTGAATCTGCCCATGGCGTTCGGCCGGACCAAACTGCAGCGGGTCCAGGGTATGTCTACATACAATTCTACTGCGCCTGTCACCTTTGCCAATGCTTTCTTTTGCCCCATCATGCCCTCTTCATCCCAGTCTAACTACTGTAAGATTTGCTGCCATTTCTCATGCCATGTAACATGAAACCTGGCTATACGGAGATGTGAAAGTGTCACTAAGTGAGGTGTGATAGCGTCTCAACAACGTTTTTCACCTAATACACTGTTTAACTATTTAATTTACTACACACTTATTAATGTCTGACAGCCTGCATTTCATCAGCATGGATCACTCACTTATTTCCCATGATCACTGTTACTTAAATAAACAAAAATAGACAGAAGACCACAAGATTAATGTGCTACCACAGGACTCTACAGGATTATATATATATAATTTTTTAATAGACCTTTAAAAATAGAAAATCATTTGATATTATTTTTTCATCATAATGATTTTTTAATTAAATGTATACATA
Source organism: Danio albolineatus (assembly GCA_903798035.1). Taxonomy (NCBI): domain Eukaryota; kingdom Metazoa; phylum Chordata; class Actinopteri; order Cypriniformes; family Danionidae; genus Danio; species Danio albolineatus. The sequence goes on from CAIGQQ010037820.1 coordinate 8,807,369, forward strand.
AATTTAATGTTTTCATTTGCACATTTTAAAAATCGATTTGGCAATCAAAGAGCATGTCTCATTAGTTTAAAATGTGTCTAGTAATCAAATCGAACCATTAATTGAAATTGATCTAGTGATTGATTCAATTAAAATGTTAAGAACCCTGTAAAATCAGTTAAAAAGCGTCTGATCATAGTGATGTTCATTATGTTTGCACAAGCTCTGCATTTCACTGGCATAATGTCAATATTAAAATTACACTGTTAGAATAGTTTGATAATATACAGTAAAATATATCTGAGGCTATGGACTACAGTATATACATCTAGCCCAGTTGTATAATGCGTGCAGTAAGCCGATTGTAAAAGAAAAAAAAAGGAAAAACAAGAAAGTACGATGTCGTCAATCCCAGTTGTAAGAGCAACAAATTATAACTTCACCTCTAGTTGATCATTTGGAAAAGTGACAGAATGTAGATTTTTCTGATGAATCGTCTGTTGAACTGCATCCCAATCATCACACATACTGCAGAAGACCTATTGGAACCCACATGGACCCAAGATTCTCACAGAAATCAGTCAAGTTTTGTGAAGGAAAAATCATGGTTTGGGGTTACATTCAGTATGGGGGCATACGAGAGATCTGCAGAGTGGATGGCAACATCAACAGCCTGAGGTATCAAGACATCTGTGCTGCCCATTACATTACAAACCACAGGAGAGGGCAAATTCTTCTGCAGGATAGCGCTCCTACACTTTAGTCTCCACATCAAAGTTCCTGAAAGCAAAGAAGGTCAAGGTGCTCAAGAATTGGTCAGCCCAGTCACCAGACATGAACATTATTGAGCATGGCTGGAGTAAGATGAAGGAGGAGGCATTGAAGATGCATCTAAATAATCTTGATGAACTCTGGGAGTCCTGCAAGAATGCTTTCTTTGCCATTCCAGATGACGTTATTAGTAAGTTATTAGAGTCATTACAGAGATGTATGGATGCAGTCCTCCAAGCTCATGAGAGTCATACACAATATTAATTATTTTTCTACTGCACCATGACTTCATATTCTATACTGTACATTATTTCTGTTAAGCAAAGTCAGACCTTACTGTCTTAATTAAATAATTAAAAATCCAGGCATGATCATATTTTATTTTGGTAAAATAAGCGTAATCTAGAGGCCTCTGCCTTTCATATCAACCCCCTCTGATACCAAATGATCAACTAGAAGTCAAGTTATTATTTCTTGTTCCTAAAACTTAGGCAACGACTTTTGTCAGGTAGCGTACAAAATATATAATGTTCATTAGTGAACATTTAGTGAACAATTAGTTTCTTTCAAAAACATCCTCACAGCTTAACACCCCCACCACTGATGATGGCGATCCTGCATGATTGCTTCCTTTATTCATTATTTCAGATTTTATTTCGTATGCGGCGGAGTGTTTCGGTGTCGTAGGTAGGTTCCTACCGCTTCCCGTTGCCAGATAATCGTCCTGATAACCCCACTAATTGCTTTTGCTGTGCTCCTGCATCACCCATAAGTCACCATCTAACATCATTTGGGTCCACCTGGGGTTAAGGGGTTTTGCTTTTACTGTCACTGAACGTCTCATATTTGCTTTGCTGTGATGATTTTCAATGACTCTGTAATGTGAAACAAGATTGTTGGGATGCTTTCGTGTTCTAGGAATGTAAAGGGCAATGTTTCTTGCTGACCAAGTTTGTTTGTCTCACTTACATCAGACTGTTTTAATGATGTGTATCTTGTATTCGTCTTCACGTCCTTGTCCTTTCTAAGCTGTATAATATATTGTACATGCAGAAGGAGTGCAGAAACCTCTTGTGAGCACTTTTCATAATCTGATTCATATTACTAATGTAGGAAATTGTTGGATTGTGGCTGTTCTGTTTTCAGCTTTGAAGACTGGAAACTCAAATTTTGTACTCGCCTTCATGTTTTTCCAAAGCCAAATCACTTTTGGTAGCGCTTTACATTATACAGTGTCTTTGATGCATGTTATATGTACTTAATATTGTAGTAACAGTAAATTATGCATAATTAAACTCAATAACGTTTAACCAAACCCTAATCCTCACATTAATGTTAATTAATATTACAAGGACACTGTAAAATGAAGTGTATCCTTACTTTTATTTAGGGAACAAATAATTAATCTTCATTTAGTGTCATGCTTTCAATTAAGCAGCGAGCTCTATTGTTTCGAAAATGACTGTGATTTTCTGTGGATAGAGTACTTAATACATACTAATATTTAAACGCTTGAGGTCAGTTTTCTGAAAAATTTTATGCTGCGTTTATGTAATCAAAAATCTAAAATACTGTGAAGTGCTACTTTTGAAAAAATATTTGTACTCCTTTTGAGTTTTATATAGCAGGAATAACATTGTATAACAGCACAAGCATGTAAAATAATACATCAAGTAAATTTTGAATAAATTGAAATAATATTTAATTAATAGATACTATTTATTTATTATTTATTTATTATTTATTAATATTTTAATTATGTATTATTTTAATTAATTTTAATTATTTATTAATTATTATTAATTTTAATAATAATTTATTAATATTTATTTATTTATACTGGGTCAGTTGGCATTTCTGTGTGGAGTTTGCTTGTTCTCCCCGTGTTCGCATGGGTTTCCACCAGGGTACTACCGTTTCCCCCACAAGTCCACAGACATGTGCTATAGGTTAATTGGGTAAGCTAAAATTGGCCCTAATGTATGTGTGTGAATGAGTGTGTATGGATGTTTCCCTGTAATGGGTTGCAACTGGAAGGGCATCCGCTACGTAAAACACATGCTGGATAAGTTGACGGTTCATTTGGCTGTGGCGACTCCAGATTAATAAAGGGATTTAGCGAACAAGACAATGAATGAATGAATGAATAATATTTTCCAATTTTCCATGAAATATATCTCTGTTGTTTTCTTTTCTTCTAACTCTATTTATATTTAATAATATACATAATCTTCTTTAAAGACATAATCAATTCAGTGATTTCCTTTATAAAAGTGCATTTGTGTGCTTTTATATGCTTGTTCTGGTATACAAAATTATTCTTATATAATATTCAAAATAGAAATATTTTTACATATATATTGCGCAATATTTTTTTAGTTATTCTGTAATTTTGATCAAACAAATGCAAATCTTTTATTCATTTTTAGCATTTACTGTATGAACTTCTTTACTGTCTGTTTTTTGTATCCTTGTTGAGTATAAATATTAATTTATTATTATTTATTATATAGTATTTTTTTCAACAGCAAAAAATGTTACTGACCCCAAACATTTGAATGTCCAGAAAACCACTGAAACTGAATCAGTTAACTGGTCTCAGAGTAATCCAGTCCATTTGAAAAAGACTTGACTCAAAAGAAAAGTCCACCATCCACTTCTCAGTGGATGGTGGATTTATTTATTGATTTATTTGTCAATTCTCACCTCTCGTGTTTCAAGGAAAGCACGTGAGAGTGAGTAAAAAAACGTGAGTAAAAAACTTAAATTCCTATGTGTGAAACTTGTCATCGTTGTTCAAGAATATTCCTCAAAACAGTTATTCAGAATCGCCCAACCAGTTTGCCCAAAAAAAGCATTGCTGAGGCCTCGAACACAAGGCTTTTCTGTCACTCTTTGCTTTCTGTTTCTGCCGCCGTGAGATGTCTGGATTGCAGTGAGGTCTGCTTTCACAACATTTCAGTTTAGTCAGCCATCAAATCCTAGACATGCTGTTTTCATTCGAATGCTTGTCACTATCACAAATATCTCAAGAACTGTTACCTGTTTCTACTGTATGTTAAGCATCATTTGCATATATGCATCTTTAAAACTATTGCGTCTTCAGGATGCATGAGAAAAATGTTGCTTGTTTCTTTCCACTGAAAGGCCATACAGATTAAAAAGCACATCATAATGAATGTGAAGTAAAAAATTGTGAGTAGAAAGCAAACCCTGACCCTGAAAGGACATGTTTCAGATCAGAGTCTGGAGTACAGTTTGACTGAAGATTACTGCAAGAATCATTTTCTGGTGGGTTTGCTTCTTCGCGAGGTGGCTGATGGACTTCAGGCCTGCTCAGAGATCAGACAGCTGGCTGTGGCTGTGCTCAAAAACCTCATGATCAAACATGCCATGGATGACCGGTACAATGCCTTTAAGGTAAAGTATGGCATATTACAAACTTGTGGTCCAATGGTACAGATTGCTCATGGTTTGGTTCATATTACAGTCTTAGGGTCACTGTTTCATTGGTCACCACCAATGTCTAGGGCAAACCTATGCCTTTTTGCTTTTTTATTTTAAAGCAGAGGGTTGGTTCTTTATTTCAATATATAATATGGTCATATATTAATCGAAAATATTCTGAGGGCTTTTAAATTAAGGTGAAAATCATAAAAATGCTGGCAGTGGCTGGCGACTTTTTAAAAAACTTTCGCAGGGAAAGAGTTAACTGCTTCTTCAAACAACCAAAAAAAAAAAAACATTGGTATGGCAGCGTTTCAGATTTCAGACGCACGTCGCAAAAGGTACTGATGCATGCTGACACATATTTAGAATGTTATGCTGAAAAAAACAATCCAACTCACTCCATTGACTTTCTATTGTGGGAGGGTGAGTCTGTCATTTCTGACTTATACCTAAAAACACAACAATATCTAAAAGCTTCTGTGTGACATGGTGTAGAGTAAAGAAGCTAAATGAACCCAGAACTAAGTTTTTATGAGCTACTGAACTGTATAAGCCAGTCTTTAAAGTCAAAACTGGATATCGTGACGCTATTCTGACACTCAGGCCCCTTTTACACTAGTGCGTTTTCGTTTTAAAAGGCATAAGTTTTGCTACGGTTACGCCATCCATCCACACTACGCCGGAGTTTTCGAGGTGCGAAAACAGAGCGTTTTGAAAACGCTGGAGAGGCCATTTCCATTCTAAAACGCTGCTGCTGCGTCTCAGTGTGGATGTGGGAGAACGGATATCTTTGAAAACGGAGGCGTGGCTGCAGAGATTCGCTACGTGATTGGGGCTTTGGGTCATTGCTATAACGTCACCGGCAGACGGCAGACCAGCTTTCACTGTAAACACTGTATTTTCGATAGCCATGGATGTTTTATATTCATTTGTTACTTTAAGTAACAACTCGACCTCTTCGTCTGTTCTCAAAAACCTCTCTTGCTTTCTTTGCCATCGCGTTCATCGTTCAACCAGCGTTTGTTGACTAACAATAACCAAATGCCGAGCGAGACACGTGCTTCCTGTTTATACTTGAACGAGCATGCCCAGAATGCGCGAATGGTCACGTGATATACGTTTCTGGTGGAGTAGTGTGGACGGACATCTGTAGATAAGCTTGGGTAAAACGCTAGTGTGGACGCGGATCGTTTTCATGCTAAAACGCCGTTTTAAAACTAAAACGCACTAGTGTAAACGGGGCCTCGGTGTATGCCTGTGTGAGGTAAACAGGCCTTGAAGCTGTAAAGGCCCTGCCATATTCTGGTAAAGGGGCGGGGAGCAACAGCTCATTTGCATCTAAAGAGACGCACAAAAACAGCATGTATTTGCTTCTACCCGCTGTTGGTGCAGCATTGTATAGTAAATGATCCATGAGATATTTTGAGCTAGCACTGCACAACCACATTCTTGGGACACCTGAGAGTTAAATTACAGCACATCTTGTAAAAAATGACCCCAATAAAAATTAAGCACCACAAATTAGTTTGTTTAAGCTAATCTGTACACCACACGCAGGATATCTGGAGTTTATAAAGCGTGTTGATGTTGTTGAAATTTGTGATATTTGCATTTTATTTTCTTGTTAACTAAGGTGGCCAGCAACAATGCAAAGAAATCCTTGAGTCACTTCCATGTCGTTGACGCCACAGCAAATAACTGTCAGACATCTATCTGTTATGCAAATGCCAGACTCCGTGAGTCCAGATCTAAGTTCCAGATCGTTGCCACAGACTCAATGCTCTCAAGCTCACTCTGCAATCGCATTTCTTGAGAAGCCACTATGACCTGTTTGCTCAGAACAACATGTTTATTTATTTTTTTTTTAGTATTGTGTGTGAGTCATGTGCTATTGCTGCCAGAACTCTTCACTTTTTTATCTCTGTAAGAGCAATCATAAGATCACAACAATAGACATTGTGATAATATTGTTAGCTGTTAGCAGATTTTTAGATTCAAAACTGCCTTTACTTTCTGTAGGAACAGCATCACAAAAATGACAAGAATGAGGTTTTTTATTTTCCTAGAAAGCACCCTTCTAGGAATATTTCCTAGAAGTTCAGTCCAACGGCATAGTTTGTATTATGGTTGGCTACACTACTGATTAATCACAGGTTATTAATATTATTATTATTTATTCATATTTTGAATTTATGTTTATTTGTGTATTTTTGGCTTTCATTTTAATTGGTTTAAATTTCAGAAATGGATGTGCAGTTGCTAGTGTTTATATGTTTTGTAGCCTTTGATTATTTGTTAGTTACACTAATTTAGCACTTTGTATTTAGACGTATTGCTTTAGTGCAGGGGTGTCCAAACTTTTTGCAAAGAGGGCCAAATTTGATAAAGTGAAGATGCCCGGGGGCCAATAGTTCCTTCTGACATTTTTTTCACCACAAAAGTTTCATGAAAATACACACTGTTATAAAAGTATTTTCATTGTCACAATTAACTTTATTTTTCAAATGGCAATATAACCAAATATAAGCCACTCAGGCACGAACAACTCTAAACACACAATTATGCCTTTCTTTCATATCTGGAGAGTCAGATAAAATTGAACAAACTGTATAGAATACCTTACATTTCTATGAGTTTGATATCTATCTTTGCCTCATGAACATTTTAAACAGGAGTTATAAGTAATGCAAAGTGGTCTGTTATCATTAAAGTAAAAAAAAGTGAATTTTGCTCTTGCCTTCTAAAAGGTCTTTCAGGAAGCCAAAGTTTGCATAACAACTACAGACAGATTATATATGGCGGCAAATCGATGCCAAAATTAATCGAGCGCAGCTGTGATGTTTAAACAGAAAGTGAATCGCGAGCAAATTACAGTCCTAAGCGCGAGATCTTCACGCGCGCGCTGAACTGATCCACCTCGAGGAAACGGGCCTCGCGCGCACATCATCATCTGTGCGCATGATGTGCGCTCTTGCTAGTAAGGTCATGCCTGCACCGCGCACGCGATCAGTTCTCTCCGCTCGCTCGCTGGCTCTTCTCTGCTTGCGCCAAACTGTTTCGATTTTTGTCTTGGGGCAGGCCTTGGTTTACTTGTTATCTCTAATGCTATTGGTTACTCTCCCTTGGTTTATTTATTCTAACAGAGCTAGCGAGCCATAAATAACACATTATGAGATGGAATCTGCGGGCCGTATGAAATCTGACTGCGGGCCGAGATTGGCCCGCGGGCCGGACTTTGGACATGCCTGCTTTAGTGCTATTGAAATACGATTATAGTTTTTTGGAGCTTTAGATTTTATTTACTTTTTTGTCTGTATAGTTTGAATGTTTTTATGATTTTTATTTTTGGGCTGTTTAATGAAACTTGAGGCAAACTTTCAACAGTTACAGCTGTTTTTCAAAGAACATGCAGAGTAACTGTGTGGACATGTACGCAGCAAAACAAACACTATCATTCCATTCATTTGTGAGAGAACTACAATGCCTTCCATTCATTCATTCTCCGATGTTTCGTAATCCTTCATTTACTCGTTTTCCTGATGACAGAACCAACAGGCCCGCATCTGCCTGCTGTACCTGCCTCTGTTTGAGCTGCTCTACCAGAACCTGAGTCAGATGCACAGCCCCAGACAGATCTGCAGGAATGGCCTTGGCCTCATGGTAAACATTCATCACTCGCTTATCTGGGATCTCCAACGACTCAGTCTTTATCTGAATTTTCAAATCAGTGTTTTGTGAAATGGCTCTTGCTTAACGGATCAAAAATGTTCTTAAGTGTCAGTCCAAACCGATTAGAAACATCTGCGGTATTCGGAGAAGTATTTCTTCATATGTTTTGTTGTAATCTTAAAGGAATGGCTTTATTTTCCCAAAACATAATTTATTTTCCATAATTTACTTACCCTCAAGCTATCCTAGGTGTAAATGCCCTTCTTCTTTCAGATTAACACTCAGAATTATATCAATTCTTACTCACTGGCCACTTTATTAAGTACACATGTCCAACTGCGCGTTAACACAAATTTCTAATCGGCCAATCACATGGCAGCACCTCAATGCATTTAGGCATGTAGATGATCTGATGCAGTTCAAACCGAGCATCAGAATGGGGAAGAAAGGTGATTTAAGAAGAGCATCTTTGAACGCACAACACATCAAACCTTAAGGCGGAAGGGCTACAGTAGCAGAAGACCACACACGAGTGTTACTCCTGTCAGCTAAGAACAGGAAACTGAGGCTACAATTTGTACATGCTCACCAAAATTAGACAGTAGAAGACTGGGAAAAACATTGCCTGGTCTGATGAGTTTCGATTTCTGCTGTGACATTCAGATTGTCGTGTCAGAATTTGGCTTCAATAACATGAAAGCATGGATCCATCCTGTCTTCTATCAAAGGTTCAGGCTGGTGGTGGTGGTGGTGTAATGGTGTGGGGATATTTTCTTAGCACTATTTGGCCCCAATAGTATCAATTGAGCATCGTGTCAACGCCACAGCCTACCCTGAGTATTGTTGATGACCATGTCCAGGCCTTTATGACCACAGTGTACCCATCTTCTGATGGCTACTTCCAGCAGGATAACATGCCATGTCATAAAGCGTGAATCGTCTTAGACTGGTTTCTTGAACATGACAATGAGTTCACTGTACTCAAATGGCCTCCACAGTCAGCAGAACTTAATCCAATAGAGCACCTTTAGAATGTTGTGTAATGGGACATTCGCATCATGGATGTGCAGATGACAAATCTGCAGCAACTGTGTGATGCTATCATGTCAATATGGACCAAAATCTCTGAGGAATATTTCCACTACCTTGTTGAGTCTTCGTTACAAAGGTTTAAGGCAGTTCTGAAGGCAAAAGGGGGTCCAACTCAGTACTAGTAAGGTGTACCTAATGAAGTGAATGGTGAGTGTATATTCTGCAGTGCCCAAGTGTTTGAAGCTGAAAAATAGCACCCATCCATTCATACATGCATCCATCTGTACATTCGTTCATTTGTACATCAATCCATCCATACATCCATTCATTCGTACATCCATCTGTCTGTCCGTCCATTGATTCGTCCATTCATTTATTTGTATATTTCTTTGTCTGTCTGTCCATCCATCCATCCAACCTTACAATCATCTGTCCATCCATTCATTTGTACATCCATCCATCCGTCCATCCAATCGTCCATTCATCCATCCATCTATCCATACATCCAACCATCGATCTGTTCATCCAACCATCCCTCTATTCGTCCATTCAACCATACATCCATCCATCTGTACATCTATCCATCCATCCATCCGTACATCCGTCCGTCCAACCATCCATCTATCCATCCATCTCCAAAGGTGTATGCATTCTAAAGGGATGGGATTTCCTTAATAGCCAATATTAAATCTTTAATAACTATTATCATTGGCTTCTGTTGTATGTGCGTTCATGAGGGAGTCAAGTTTCTGTGTGAGACATAAAAGGTTTGCGTAATTGACACTTCGGCACACAACTTCCCAAACTCACCATTTTAAGACGGATGAAAGTAAACTAATACTAACATACAGCATTACCAAAACAACATGAAACTTGCCATTTTTCACAGCTCATCCCAAAGACGGACCTAAAGAAAAGCTTACTTTAGCTTCAGCAACACCTACACCATTTTTTCTAACTTATCTACAAGAGAAAGGTATATACTGTACACATAGGATGGCTTGAGAGTGACTAAATTATGTGATGGGGATAATTTTTGGTTGAACTATTCCTTTAAATCATCAATAAAGTAGAATTCTACATTACATTCTCTGAGTTCTACATTTTAATACTGTATGTAGTGTAAATGTTAACATTGGAAGTTCTTTGCTTGAGATTTGTCTAAGCGTTTCCTGTTGTCCTTTAGTACCGTGATGATTTGTCAGTGGACAGTCGGAGAAGCAGCACCATTGTTGATAAGGAACCTAGTAAGTATTACATTGTTTGGCAACAAAAAGTTGTAAGTGATATATGCACACAGTTAGTTCATTTTCTGACTTTTGTGTGTTTCACAGCCGGTTCTGTCACACAGAATGGACTCAGTAGGAGAGGAGAGTCCAGAGGCTCCATGTATGGAGATCCCGGAACTCCAGACATCAATGAGGTAAAAACAAACGCAGCCATGATCTTGCTACAGTAGACCAGTCTTTTGGAGAGATACTTTTAAAAGAAATGTTACAATATAATATTATTAAAGTAACAATTATTCTGTTTCGGAAAAAAATGTCATTCCGTTTCAAAAGTTAAACAAGGAATATTATAAATTTTTTTAACAAGGATGGATTTTACTTGATCAGAAGTAGGGCTGTGCAATATGGACAAAATAATCATATATATATTTTTTCAAACTGTATTTAAAACAAACAACATAAAATAAATAAAGACTAACTAACCCCAACTACACAGTAGTACTAACTGCTTGATAAACAAAACTATAATAAATTGTCTTAAAAACAGACAACTTGAAAAAATAAAGATGAACTAACCTCAGTACCAGTCAGAACAATAAATATAAACTAACATAAATCAAAATCACCTATTCGGTTCTCCCGCTCAACTTCGTCGTGCACGGAGTGAGCTCTGATTGGTTAACATCTTTCTCCCGCTCAGCTTAGCTGTAATTGTGCTGTGTCAGAAAGTGAACAAAAATATAAATAAATTAATAGATAAAATTGCATGTGCTTAAATAGCTATTTTTTTTGCGATCGCGATTAATTGCACAGTCCTAATCAGAAGTAACAGTAATAATATTTATAAATTTGCAAAAGATTTCTGTGTTTATAAATGTTCTTCAAATTATCCAGAAAAAAGAAATTCTGAAAATGTTATGCAGAATATCTGTTTTATATTAAGTTATGAGCACCAGATACCAAAATGGTTTTTGAATGATCATGCAAATGTTTTTTGAATAAGTAAATGAAGCCTTAGTGAGCATAAAATAAAAAAAAAAGTTTCTGAACTTTTGACCTACAGTGTATAATATATGAAAAAATGATTATATTTTGGTCAATATAATTCATTTTTGTTTTTTTTTGTTTTTCTGTTTAAAGAAAACGAGACACTATATACTTTTTAATATTGTAAGTTTTATAATAGAAACATTTTATAAAATCTTTATAAAAACTTTTTAATACTATAACACCTTAATATGTAAAACATTAATCAGACATACGTTTGTACCAGTTTTCAAAATGTGTGGAAGTAAAAGATTTGCAATTATATTTTTTAAAATTGTTAATTGTATAACATTTATTAACACATTTTTTTCTGCAGTAATAATTTTTTTGAATTATCGCATCTATTTTTTTCATATATTTCTTGCTTATTTTAATTAATAAATATTTGAATGCATTAATTATGACATGAAAAAATTACGTATAATTTTACCCAATTTGAAAGTGAAGGTTTGCGTTACATGTATTTTTAATCATTTTTATCTGTTATGAATTATATAATAACATGCATTAACACTTTATTTAATCGAATGCATTAATTATTACCTAGAAAAAACAATTATGTGTAATATTACCCTATTTGAAATGAAGGTTTACATCACATGTATTTTTAATGCATGATTTCAAATATTTTTAAATATTTTTATTTTTATTTTTATACAGTTACACAGGCGTGGTTCCACTATGAGCACTGTACCTGCCGCTGGCCGTTTGGGGCAGTATGAAATCAGAGGGCTGCTCCTGTGTTACCTGCACATTGTAAGAACTTTGTCAGATGGTAAGCACGCTTAAGATTATTATCAACGTCATAAAACACCTCCAGGTATATGGTCATGTTTGCAGCTCAACTGTCAGATCAGCTTTAAAAACGGATAGTTCACCCAAAAATAAACATCTATTCACTATTTACTCCAACCCTCAAATAGTTCTGAAAATGTTTGACTTTCTTTCGTCTGTTGAACACAGACAGTTATTTTGAAGAAAGCTGAAAACCATCGACATCCGTAGTAGGAAAAACAAATACTGAGGAAGTCCGTGGTTACACGTTTTAGCTTTCTTCAAAATATCTTTGTTTTTGTTCAACAGACGAAAGAAAGTCAAACAGATTTGAGTGCGGCTAAATGATGCCTTTTTCATTTTGGGTGAACTATCCTAAACTCTTTATTGGTTATCTTATGGGTTTGGAGCTTTGAAAAACTACTAGGAGCTACCAAGAGTGTTTCTCAAAACCAGCCAACTAGAGCTTAACAGTCCATTAATCCAGATTCAGATTCCAGATTCCAGAAGTTTAATGTTGCTTCACAGGGAAATTGATTTGTGACGTCACCTAATGAAACCTCTATAAACCTCTTGTAAGCTCTGAGGTTGTCAAATTATTGTACATGTTTTGCAGAACTTGCTTTTTTTTAAACCCTCTTTGATTATTAGTGGAATCTGTGCAGAAAAACTACATTTCTCACCATGCTGTACAGCAAAATTAAGAGTCGCAACAACTCATGTATCCCAGAATGGATCAAAACCTTTCGGTAAAGTTGTTTTATAACTGTAGAACCCCTATTGACAATTTTCACAATCCACTTGAAATGTTGATTACTGTACATATCACCAGCGAGTTTTATGTTTCTCTATGTTTTTAATTCAATGTACAGTAAAATTACACTGATAAGGGTCACAACAACCCATCTATTCGTTTTAACCTCCCCCCCCCCCCCCCCCCCCCCCCCCCCCCGATCAAAAACTTAAGGGGATAGTCCCCCCCTCCTTCCGAACATCTATGAGTTTCTCTTTCCTGCTGAACACAAAAGAAGCTGTTTTAAAGAATGTAGGTGTCCAAAAAGTTAACTGTCCAATTTGACATATGTTATAAGGAAAAAAGTACTATGCCAAGGGCCAACAACATCTTTCAGATATCATATAACATCCATCAGGTGAACAACAGAGTCCACACTTGACAGGAGACATGAGACTGGCTCAGATCCAGAAACTTGAAATGTAGTACTGCTTGAAGACTTGCATGTAGTCACCATTTCAGTGTAAACTGGCATGATCTCTCTGCAGAAAATTAGTTTATGAGCAATACAAAGACAAGACAAACTCTGTCTTTTTTGTTAAACTGATTAGCAGTGAACAGCACACAAGCAAGCAACACCCTGAAATTATGTACAGTAGTCCACTTTGATAAATAAAAAAAATGCAAATACGTACATACATCTCAGCACTGAGATATCATAAGAATTAGCTTCACTCTGTCAGCTTGCAGGCTAAATTCAATGATTCTTACTATTTGTAATAAATCATCAGTTCACCATTAGAACATCTAGAAGTTTCTCTTTTATGCTGATCACAAAATAATAATGCTGATATTTTAAAGAATGTTGGTGTCCAAAAGGTTAACGGTCCATATTGACATCTGTAATAAGGTAAAAAGTACTATGCAAGTCAATGCAGATCAACATCATGTTACAGATACTAGATTTGGAACAAATAGAGGGTGAGTAAATAACAATACTTTCATTTTTAGGTGAACTATCCCACATTTACTCATTTAACAGATGCTTCTATGTAAAGTAAGGATAAAAGAAGCACTTTAGGTTATTAGAGATTAGACAAACATAAATAATATGACAAGTCTTTTTAGTTTTTTGCCCTTCGATTAAACAGAAAGGACAGAGTGTGTCCTACAGGTGCTTTGGCAAACCTATTCACCTGTGTGAAGCACATACAGAATTGCACAATAGCTGTGTCTCATTTCAGAGGCTGCATCCTTCAATGGATGCATTTGAAGGGCACTGCGCCATCGCGGCGCGACGAAGGCTGTCTCAGTTTTAAAAAATTCGATGACTCCTTGAAATGCAGCCTTAAAATGCGTTCTTCATTTTTCAGGTAATAAAAACATAACCGGTGGATTCTTTGCGGCCTCGAACATCCCAATATTCATTGCGTGCTGATAACGCCGGGACGTTTTTAAAAGAACTCTGCATTAAATGTATGAGTTAGGCTTATTTGACTTGGATATCTAAACATGTTAAATAAACAGAGTCATGTTTATGACATGTCTTGCTAAGAATGATTTTATAGACAGTTTACATTTTTATGTGTGCATTTATGAATCAAATGAAATATTTTTCCAGCTTCTGTCAACTTTGCTTGGGCTTCAGATCGCTTAACATAAGTTTTGAAATAAGTAAAAATTTTATTACCGCTTATTAACAGCAGCTGTTATGTTTGCTAGGTGATGAGAACTGTCCTCTGTAGGCCTCACCTTTGAAGTCTGCATCCTTCGTAGGATGCAGCCTCTGAAATGTGACACAGCTAATGTTTTCCAAGAAATATAGGGAGGTGTTTTTTTCAAAACCGTTGGCCCCCATGAATAATGGAACATTCCTTCTGTACTGAACAAGGGCGAGGTGTGAGCTACCAGCGGTTTAAAGAAGACAGTCTGCCAGCAATCAGGGTAGAGTCCGATAGAGCGTGCAAAGGTGTGAATTTTAGGGGAAAAAAGTAGAAATAAGACAAACAATGAAACGCAGATACCTCTGATCCTGCTTTCTGGCTGAAACACCTGTCAGATGAGGGACAATTCAAATAAAATAACATTTCCTAGTGAAAAGTAACTGCCGCTGATTCGCAAACAGCAATTATTCAGTTCATTTTATTAAAATCTAACCTAAAAATGGCTAATTAACTGTACATAGTTTATAAACTTGTTTTTTTATTTGTGAATTTGTTGCATTTCATTTTACATTAAGAAGATAAAGGTCCCTTTAAATATCAAAATAGATAAAATATACTTAAACCCTTTAGCCAGCACCCCGACGCGGACGCACTGAGGCGCTTTTTTTCCCACATCTCAGTGTTTATGGATAGATTACACCAAAAAGAACACAAGTAATCTTTACAAACTATACATCAGTCTAAAGCTACAACCCTCAAGCACCCATTGCAGCTAGTTGCTTATCAATGGGAAGCTTATAAAGGATGTATTTGCTAGATTTGTGTAAGTTTTACAGAAAACGCTTATTAGATATGGAGTGAATATCATAGTAAAAACAACACATACACATGTTCATTACTGTACACCAGGGTTTATTTTGAAAGGTAAGAGTCCACAGAAAACATCCCATCGAACACATTTAGTTCACTGAGACAATAGTATGGATTATGGATGGTTATTCGTTTGTTTATGTCACCGTTTCTACCGGAGACCTGTTGTTTACCATGTTACTTACACGTTAAAATGGCGTCTTTGTAGTAAAAAGCAAGGCGATGTCATAGCTTACAGTGCATTTATTTTTACATTACTCAAGCATCAATAACTTTTTTCATTTTGAGCATTCTAAACTCTAGATTATGGATAATAAATCCCAGAGTGTCTTATTTCCGAAGATACATGAACTGTGAATGTAGACCAAATCATTCAGCATCTGTTTTAGTTTGGCAAGGTCAGTTTTGAGAAAACGCCTCTGACGGTGAGGGAAAGAATTACACAGATATAGTCTCGGAAAACATTTTACAGAAATCTCATTTTGCATGCTATCTTAATCAAATTTGAAATATAAACTCATGAAACACTTGGCTTTCAAGTCATATTTTTTCAAGGACATTACATTAATGTTTTCCTGTGTTTGTATATGGAAAAACAAATATTGAACACAATACAATTTTTTTCCTCATGATTTCATAATGTATAACTCTTTATATTTTTAAGCATGACACTTCCAAGCACTGCAAAGCCCACACTCTCAGAAATAAAGGTACGCAAGCTGTCACTAGGGCAGTACCTTTTCAAAAGGTACAAATTTGTACCTAAAGGTCCATATTAATACCTTAAGGGTACATATTAGTACCTAAGAAGTACAAAAGTGTTCTTCTTAAAATTTTTAGGTACTTATATATGCTTTTGAGGTGCCAATATGGACCCTTTAAGTACAAATGTGTACCTTTTAAAAAGGTACCACCCCAGAGACAGCTCGTGTACCTTTATTTCTGAGAGTGCAGAGTGTCTTCTTTCCAATGATACCTAGTTTTTGTTTGTAGCTTACTGGAGTCAGGAACTGTTACTAGTTAGAGTTAGGTAGGTGTAAATCCCCAAAAGTGATGGTGGGTAACAGGTCAAATGTGTTTTATGTTCTTTTTATCTATATATTTATGTATTTATTTATTTATTTAAATACAGTTTAACATGCAGTTTATTTGCAAAAAAAATCTATAAAGAAAGAGAATGTTTTGAGTTTCAATGCTAGGGCCTCATACCTGGAATTGCTTGGGGCCCCCAAATCACTAAGTTCGCCCCTGGTCATGTACTGGCGGTTTGTCAAGCCCATTCACCTGTGTCAAGCAAACAAAGAGTTACACAATGTTTTGCAGAAATAGGAGAGAATGTGTCACTTACAGACGGTTAGTCAAGCCCACTCACCTTCATGAAGTACACAAAGAATTGCACAATAATTGCAGAAACATAGAGCGTTGATAAGAAAGTGTCTGGTGCGTACGGAGAGGAGAGAGAGTGTCCTAGAGGTTGTTTATCAAGCTCACTCACCTATGTCCCTTTAAATGTTATTTAGCTATAATCAAATTACTGTCAGCAGATCATGAAAACCACAAAACTCAAGCGATTGAGGCTTTTGGCAGCTATGTTATGTTTGTTTTAATTATTAGGCTACTGTTTAGTAATAACAACCATATATAATTTGTAGTGTATGAGTATGTTGCTTTGAGTCTTCTCTGTCATTAACTGGAAAACTTTTTTTCCTCCTCGTTGACAGGTACTGTAGGGGTTGTGCAGTATTACCCAGCGTTAGAAATATTTCAGGAAACACTACTTATAGGGATTAGATGGAAAAAAGGAGTGACAATTACTTTTTAAAGTGTCATTTGAAAGCGATGCGAGTGATTTGGAGATTAAATTGTTGTGTTTTTCATATTATAACTGAGAAAACATCCAGGAGACAGAGATTTTTTTTGTTTTAAAGTGACCAACCAATGATACTTTAAATACTTTTAATACTTTTTCATAACAAAAGTATTATGTACATCATAAAAAGTGGTTAGTTGACTTTACTTTAAAAAGTGAGTAAACCTTTTTCTTTTAAAGTGATTAGTTGACTTTACTTAATCATTTTATTAATTTATTTATTTTACATTTTTTATTATTGATTAATAATTAAGGCCTTGAGACGAAGAACCATATAAATCCATATTTTCAAATTTTGAGTAATATGGTTTTTTTTTTTCATTTGGATTGTCACCATTATATTGTGTATTTTTATTTTACTTGAAGCTAGACAACAAAAGCTTCTCAATTCTGAGGAGATAACATTTTTCAGTGTCAGTATTAAAAATCTAAAGTTATTGTTTACTTTATATTTCTCAAATGTGGAAGAACTGCATATGTCCAGTAATGTGGAAAAACAGTATAACTCCAATATATCGGATCACTTTAAACCACTAAATATCTGATTCCTTGGTTTTAATGCAGTAACGGAAACTTTAGGTTAATATCAAGCATTTCTTTCAAGATCATTTTTATTACTATTATTATTATTTAAAAACAGAAAATACAGTATGAACAATGTACAATACACCTTCCTTCTACAATGCACAAACTTTCTTACAGTACAGGCAATTACAATCGATTATTAACATAAAGAAATAAATAAATACAACAATAAATACAGTGCAGACATACATCGTAGCTAAATATTGTCATTTATTTAGAAAATCTGATGCAGTGCACCTGTGTATATGCTACTTCAAACTCTTCTCACGCAGTGTCATTTCACAATATAAATAAATATATAAACAGATGATCTCTGCTTGCCATAGTGTACACAGGACTGGCAGGAAATGTGCTTTGATAAAGCTTTATTATATATAGTATGTGGTTTATTTTGACTGTTTTTGTGCTGTTTAGCACTCTGTGCGTTCAGAGAGAGAGATCACATCACATATACGGTTCTTCCACTCACCTCTTTCGGTGGAATTTTCCCGCTGGTTTCCCAGAATCTCTCAAAGCCTTCCTTACTCTGTCATTCCATTTGTTCATGTCGACTCTCCTTTATTTGAAGAGGATTTGTCTTTTAATGTCTGAAGTAGACATAACAGCAAACGGCATCTCTATTTTTCTTAGTGGACATAAACAGTGTTTACTGTGTGACGCTGTTTTAATGTTTTAAAATGCAGACTCTTGGTCACGTGAAAATATCCCCAAACTGTTTCTGTATACAAAGTTCACATATACAATTAATGTCCCATGGTTATCTCATCTTATATGGTTGTTCGTCACACACACTCAATTATAAACCATTAATTCAATTTCGCAGTTTCGAGATACAAAAAGTTTACTCGCTTTTTTAAAGTAAAGACAACTTTTATAGCATCAGGTTTACTCACTTTTTAATCCTTTTTTACAGGTTATATATATATATATTGTTAAAAAAACATATTGGCTGAAAAAACAATATAATAAAATATCAATTAAACTTATAGCAGTCTCTTTAAACTGGGGTATCTAATGAATAGAATT
The DNA here is from genome assembly GCA_903798035.1 of Danio albolineatus. Taxonomy (NCBI): domain Eukaryota; kingdom Metazoa; phylum Chordata; class Actinopteri; order Cypriniformes; family Danionidae; genus Danio; species Danio albolineatus. Next base: position 8,826,068 of record CAIGQQ010037820.1, read on the forward strand.
TAAAAACAAAAACAAAGTACAGTATCAAGTATGAATTGCAGTAAACATGGAGATTTTGTCAGCAGCTGAAGTCCAGATCTTTAATGTACTCATTTGTACCAACTTTGCTCGAGCTGTGGATAATTTACAGTTTATTTTTTATGGATAAAAATATAGCATGTCAGAATTCAGTCAAAATGACGGATAGGACTGATTTGGAATGATTTTTCTAAGTCAGAATTGTCACTCTTATTTTAAAACAGCATAAAGTTCTCCATTAAGAGTGAAATGCAGATACAAACACATTTGACTTGACTCGAATAGGACAGATTTCTGTTTTAAACAAATAAACATGGGTGTGAGGTGACAGTTGTTGATCTTCTTCAACTGAAGCTGGTTCAAGTTCTCTGGAAGTTCATCGGAGCTCTGTTGGTGCAGACATCATTCACACCTACCTTTTTACGACTGATATCAATTTAAAGGAGGGTTTATCTGTGTTTGCTCCTGGGTTTTTCCAGCAGCGCACAGTTCAGATGACTGACTCCCTCATCAGCTTTTTGGCTCATTTAATGACTGATGTATATTTGGTTTGTATTTATTAAAAACACTTAAAATGTATAGTGTTTAAGCAAATTCCTGTTCAAACAGTATGATCATAGAAATCCTGGAATTGAGATTTACATGTTGGGTTAAAAAAATTGTAAATGTATGCTTTTAAAGTATTTAAAATAGCACTCACAACATTGCCTGAATATTGTGAGTGCTTATTCACTAGGTACCATATTTTTTTAGTTGTGCTCAGTGGAAGCGCAACGAGGGACTGAGCATTTATATATAATGCTGAGTATTGTGCGCTCGCTGAGAGTTTACCTTTGGGTGGAGGGAAACACTCATCAACAACACTTCTTTGTTTTTTAGCCAGCTGTCCAAGCACAATTGGAGGAGGGTTTCGGGGCGAATATCACTCTGAGCACTATTTTTAGCACCGATTTTGTGGTATAAACCAGTCATTTGTTCAATAAATGACATATAAAGCTGCAAATTTACCAGTCGCTGACTTAAACCAGTCACGGTTTATCACAATTTTTGAGTGTTTTCATACAAATAATGTTTATTTTAGGTGTCAGGCATATATAAAAACACATATTTAAAATCAAAACAATTGTTTGTAAACTACACCCTGATATCCATGGACAGAGCAATAGTAATAATTTTTTAATTTAGTCTGATGATATGCTTTATTCACATCAGATAAACACTGTTCAGGTTACTAGATTGTTTACTCTAGTTAATTAGACATTTACTGTACTGTAGGAGAAGTCGAGGAATCAGCAAAATACATAAAATTGCAAGTTAACTATGTCTGTATATAATAACTTGTATGTAGCACGATCGCCTCACAGCAAGAAGGTCGCTGGTTCAAGCCTCGGCTGGGTCAGTCGGCGTTTCTCTGTGGAGTTTGCATGTTCTCCCCATGTTCGCGTGGGTTTCCTCCGGGTTCTCCGGTTTCCCTCACAGTCCCAAAACATGAGATACAGGTGAATTGGGTAAGCTAAATTGTCCGTTATGTGTGTGTATGAATGTTTCCCCAGTTGTGGCTGAAAAGGCATCCGCTAAATTAAAAAAAATGCTGGATAAGTTGGCGGTTCATTTCGCTGTGGCGACCCCTCATTAATAAAGGGACTAAGCCAAAAAGAAAATGAATGATATTTGCGTGTAACTTTTACTCAATTTGATTGTAATGCTGTAATGTGCACCTTTTGTAAAGCTGCTTTGAAACAATACTTATTGTAAATAGCGCTATACAAATAAACTTGTAATGAATTGAATTTATATGACAGTCACAACATCAGATGTCACACAAAATAATTGTATCAATGTTTGCAGAAAAGGGAAATAAAGTAACAAAATGTTATTAAAATAGACAGGTTGCAATGGAAACTTTAAAGTGACACATTCCAAATAATGGTTGTAAAAAAATAGATGCAGGGCGGTCAGCGGGAATATTAAAACCTGCATCTAAAAATTCATTGTTAAATGGTCTTTTATTTAGTACAGTTCTCTGAGGTCTATTTGCTAAGTTATAAAGATTAAAATGTTATCAAGAATATAGCCTCTTAAAAAAAATTCTGTGCTGTTTTGATCTCATCATTTAAAAATTGGTTAACATGGGTGTTAAATACTGCCACAAATACCAGTAAATTGAGTACTGCAAACCACAATGCATGATTCATTCAAATGCTCTCCTCCCATAAACGTAACATCTGATTGTGAAACTCCGCACATGCGATAAGACCAGAGGCTCTTCATACACTTTTATAACTAAATTGTGTCTTTTGAACATAGTCTTAAAAGTTTTTTAACACTAATAATGGGTTAGCACTGTTGCAAGATGTTAGTAAATCTGCCTCTAAATCTTATCAACTTAAAGAGATTGTTATCTGAAGTCCATCCTAGTAACTGGTTTAAAAATCATTCATTCATCTTTTTTTTAGCTTAGTCCCTTTACTAATCTGGGGTCGCCACTGCGGAATGGACCGCCAACTTATCCAGCATATGTTTTACGCAAGCGGGTGCCCTTTTAGCTCATTACTCATTACTTGAACCAGCAACCTTCTTGCTGTGAGGCAATCGTGCTACCCCCTGTGCCACTGTGACGCCAGTTTTAAATCATTTATAGAAAAAAAAAACATATAGTAACTATAAATAAGTGCTAGCTAAAGATATAAGTGAGAGGTTTGCAGATCTGTTGTCTGGGTGTCCTGGAAATCTTGAGATTTTCACTGTGAAGAGGAAGAGTTGAACTGTGTTGCATTAACGGTTTTGTTTCTCAATGTTTTCCTGTAGACACCCTGACGGCTTATTGGTCGAAAGTCAATCCACAGGACATCATGAACTTCCTCAGTCTTCTCGAGTGAGTGACATAGCAATTTTCCCATGACGTGCTCTTGTTAGACCAGTTTTGATCTAATTGTCTATACACTCTTAAAAATAAAGGTTTCTAAAGTTTTTTTTTTTTTTTTTTTTTTGCAGAATTTCTTTTTTTGTTTTATTAAGTTTATTAAATCAAATAATGGATGGATATTAAAACCCTCTGGAACTATAAGAACTATTTTTATGAGTGTAATAATGAGCTTAATCACATACATTTTTTATTTTCTTATTTTTATATTTTAAATTAGTATTATTTATGTATTTATTTTGTATATTTTTATGTATCTTTTACTCTTTGTATGTATTTTTAAATTGATTGTACTTGTTTTCATGTGTTTATTTCTGTTTATATTATTATTGTTACATCTTTATTTATTTTTGTATTTTTATGTATGTATTTGAATTGTATTTAGTTTTAAAATTATATTTATTTAAAAATAATGTTTTTTTAAATCACTGCTTTGACCTCTTAATGCAGTGTAGATGCTTTCTGGCACAAAAAAGTTTTGCCTTTTTATTAACTGTGTTAAATCAAGCTCTAACCATAACCTTCCAGTCTGGTTTTTACAGCTTCATTCCAAAATGGATTAAATTCATTTGTTTCCTCAAAATTCTACATACATTACCCCATAATGACGATGTGAAAACGAGTTTTTGAAATGGTTGCAAATTTATTAAAAATAAAAAACCTGAAAAATCTAAATATTTGTTGATGCACCTTTGGCAGCAATTACAGCCTCAAGTCTTTTTGGATATGGTGCCACAAGCTTGGCACACCTGTCTTTGGGAATATTTGCCCATTCCTCTTTACAGTACTCTCAAGCTCTATTAGGTTGCATGGGAAGCGGTGTCCAGTCGTTTTCAGATCTCTCGAGAGATGTTCAATAGGGTTTAGTTCTGGGCTCTGGCTGGGTCACTCAAGGACATTCACCGAGTTGTTGTGAAGCCACTCCATTTATATTTTGGCGGTGTGCTTTGGGTCATTGTCCTGCTGGAAGATGAACCGTCGCCCCAGTCTGAGATCAAGAGCAGTCTAAAGCAGGTTTTCATTCAGGATGACTCTCTACGTTGCTGCATTTATATTTCCCTCTATCCTGACTAGTCTTCCCATTCCTGCTGCTGAAAAACATCCCCACAGCATGATGCTGCCACCACCATGCTTCACTGTAGGGATGGTATTAGCCTGGTGATGAGCGATGCCTGGTTTTCTCCGAACATAACACCTGGCATTCACTCCAAAAAGTTTAATTTTAGTCTCATCAGACCAGAGCATTTTGTTTCTTATGGTCTTTCAGATGTCCTTCAGATGCCTTTTGGCAAATTTCAGGCAGGCTGCTATGTGCCCTTTACTAAGGAGTGGCGTTCGTCTGGCCACTCTACCATACAGGCGTGATTGGTGGAATGCTGCACAGATGGTTGTCCTTCTGTAAGGTTCTCCTCTCTCCACAGAAGAAGGCTGGAGCTCAGACAGAGTGACCATCAGGTTATTGATCACCTCCCTGACTAAGGCCCTTCTCCCTCGATCACTCAGCTTAGATGGCCGGCCAGCTCTAGGAAGAGTCCTGGGGGTACCAAACATCTTCCACTTACGGATGATGGAGGCCATTGTGCTCATTGGAACTTTCAGAGCAGCAGAATTTCTCCTGTAACCTTCTCCAGCCTCAAGACAATCTTGTCTCGGAGATCTCCAGAGAATTCCTTTGTCTCCATGCATTGGTTTGTGCTTTGACATGCACTGTCAACCCTGGGACCTTATATAGACAGGTGTATGCCTTTTCAAATCATGTCCAATCAACTGAATTTACCACAGGTAAACTCCAATTAAGCTGCCTGAGCTCAATTTAGAGCTTCACGCCAAAGGCTGTAAATACTTACTGTATGAACGTGATTTTTCAGGTTTTTTATTTTTTATAAATTTGCAACAATTTCAAAAACTCTTTTCTCACATCGTCATTATGGAGTATTGTGTGTAGAATTTTGAGGAAATAAATGAATTTAATCCATTTTGGAATAAGGCTGTAACATAAAAACCTGTGGAAAAAGTGAAGCGCTATGAATTCTTCCCGGATGCACTGTATAGGTGAGAAGTTTGAGTTTTTAGCTGAGTAAAAGCTCAGCTGAGTTTTTAGCATCATTACAGACACAGTTTAAAACATGTAAAACAGCTTTTGTTGTTTGAAACAACTGCATATTTGTGAAACGTTTGTTGTCTCTGAGACAAGCTTGAAAATATAAACTGAATCTTTTAGCTGAACCATCATGACCTTCACACGTCTGTTTAGTCTGGTCATTTTCTCTTGGTGTTTATTTGGCACAGACCAGTGAGTTATTTATTTGTTTTTTCTGTTTTCTGCATCTGTAGGATCTGCATTATCCAGTTCCGCTATGTGGGCAGGCGAAACATCAGCCGGTATGTTTGATAAGGACTCAACAGCAGCATGTTCAACCACATTCAGATCACACACATTTACATGAACCACAGATGGGATGATCTGTTCCCTGTTATCGTGTTATCAAAATCAGATCTTTACATCACATTACATTACAAACCCGCTGGTACAGTACTAAGATTTGCACTGTTGTGGATTTCTTTGTTTGTTTATGTGTGTTGTTTAGAAGCCAGGAACCGTGGGTGTCAAAACTCTTCCCTGAGAGAAAGTCTCAGACCATGCCGGTTCTGCGAGGACGAGCGAGCTTAATGCAGGCCAAGCTGCAGCAGTTCAGCACTATGGACACCTCATTGACCCTGAACATGGGTAATCTGTGGGCTCTTAAACCTTTAGGATTTGGAAGATAACATTGGCATAGGGAAAATCATTTTTGACAATTATTACCAATAAAGATTTATCCCTTGTGTGCTGTCGGGGATGTTTTCATCCACTCTGAGAAGATTTTGAGTCTTAATTTGGCCATATGTTCTCTGTGTTTCAGCAAATAGAATGATTTTTGGTGACCAATCTTATTTTGACAGGTATTTTGGGAAAATGCTTTGAACGTCTCAACAATACACTGGCCAAATTGACTACCCTTTGGTTATGTTGGTGGCCATATTTGCCCCATTGACTGCCAATATAATGACATATTTTGACTGCACAGCCATATCAGCATATAGTCATACATGCATTCATTCATTCATTCATTTTCTTTTCGGCTTAGTCCCTTTATTAATCCGGGGTCGCCACAGCAGAATGAACCGCCAACTTATCCAGCATTTGTTTTACGCAGCGGATGCCCTTCCAGCCGCAACCCATCTCTGGGAAACATCCATACACACTCATTCACACTCATGCACTACAGGCAATTTGGCTTACCCAATTCACCTGTACCGCATATCTTTGGACTGTGGGGGAAACCGGAGCACCCGTAACCGCTGTAACCCCGGTGTCGCCGTTGTCCTGTGACTGCCGTCGCATCATCCAAGTGAATGCTGCACACTGGTGGTGGTGTGAAGAGACCCCCCTCATGATTGTGAAGCGCTTTGGGTGTATGACCATACACAATAAATGCGCCATATAAATACACATTACATTACATTACATGTAATTGTGTTATTATTATTAATTGTGTTTTTATTAATTCCATAGCTTTTTTTTCTTTTTGAGCCTACTTATATTAAATATTAGATGAACAACCTTTAGAATCCTCTTTCATGACTTTTTTGAGTGAAGTCATTTACTTCTTCTAAATAAACATGTTTTCACCAGTTTCTTTGGATTATTTGTTTTCCTGACACCACTATAAACCATTTTTGAGTTCATTTTAATAATAACATAGAGACGAACGGTCAACCAGGCAATGAAATATTACACATTTTATTAATTGAGCCTAGTATTATTGACTATTAGATGAACAACCTCTGAATTTTTACAAACCTTTTGAGCGAAGTCTATTACTTTGCAGACAGTCAGACTAATGCACATTGTTGTGTTACAGCCGGAGGTCCCACAGAGGCAGAGATCAATCATCAGTCTTTGCTGGAGGGGAACACGTCAACAGAAGTCTGTCTAACGGTGCTGGACGTCCTCTCTCTCTTTACTCAGAGCTTCAAGGTAAACTATCTACAGATATGTCCTTCAGAGTTCAGCGTTTCACTGCTGATGATGTGATTAATGCATCCTGACAGAATCAGCTGCTGGACAGTGATGGTCACAACGCTCTGATGACGAAGATCTTTGACACATACCTCACTTTACTGAAAGTCGGACAATCAGAAACTGCAATTAAACACATCTTTGCCTCTCTGAGAGCTTTTATCATCAAGGTGAGATTTGTGTTTTTCATAAACCGTAAGGGTGACTCCACATGTAGGTTCTCTTTGTTCTTTTAGTCTGGCTGATAAAGAAAATGATGCATGCTCTCGTTTTTCAAGACTCAATCTTAATATGCTATATTGGAAAGTTTTTATTTATTGTATTATTATTGTATTATTATAATTTTTTTCAATTGATTTCATTTACATTTATTTGTTTTATTTTATTTTATTTTTAATTGATTTAATTTAAAATTTTATTTTCTAATTTTCTATTGATTTTAATTTACGTTTATTTTAGTTTTGTTTGATTCATTTTTTCATTAAATTAATTAACGTTTTTATTTTTATTTTATTTTTAACTTAATGTTTTTATTTTATTATTATTATTTTTTTAATCGACCTGATTTACATTTATTTTAGCTTTATTTATATATATTTTTAATTAATTTAATATACATTTATTTTAGCTTTTTCATTACATTTTTAATTAAGTTAATTTAAATTAATTTTATTTTATTTAATTTTTGTTATTGTATTTTAGTTTTATTTAATTTAGTCTATTTTCATCTTATTTAAATACAGTTTTTTATTTTATTTATTTTATTCATTTGATTTACATTTATGTTGTTTTTTTGTTATTTTTAATCTATTTAATAATTTTTTATAAAATTTTATTAATTTGACATTTAATTTTATTTTAGTTTTATTTCTTTTTAAATTGATTTAACATTTTTATTTTATTTTTAATTAAATTTTTATTTTGTTATTACTTTTGTTTTATTTCTTTTTAAATTGATTTATTTAACATTTTTATTTTATTTTTAATAAAAATTTTATTTTATTACTTTAGTTTTGTTTTATTTCTTTTTAAATTGATTTATGTAACATTTTTATTTTATTTTTTATTTTATTTTTATTTTATTATTTTTTATTGATTTTTTTTACATTTAATTTTATTTCATTAAGTTTTTTATTGATTTTATTTACATTATTTTAGTTTTATTTTATTTTATTTGTTTAATTCAATTTTATTTCATGTTGCAAAAAGATGTGGACCAAATGCCTCGAATAATTATTTAATACTTTTTTTGTTGTTGTTTTTAGATTAACTATAACAGTGACGAATGAGGCCAATCCTAACAGAATAAAGTGTGAGAGAGTTTTAGGATGTTGTAGAATTGGCCTACACTGATGTGTGTGTTTCTATTTCAGTTCCAGGTTCCCCTTTTTAAGGGTCGTGTAATGCTGTGTGGCTCGCTATGTTATGAGGTCTTGAAGTGCTGTATGTCCAAACTAAGTGTCCTGCGCGGAGAGGCGTCTGCGCTGCTTTACCTCCTCATGAAATACAATTTTGACTACACAAAGAGGAAGAGCTTTCTGCGCGTGCATTTACAGGTATAAAATGTGACTTTCATTCAACGGTTTGTTAGTTGCCAAAATAATCGAAAGAAACTAAAGTTTCCCATGTGTGCGCTTGTGCTTGCTTGTTTTATTCTTTAATTTCCAAGTACAACACACACACAACCCTAACTTGTCCCAGTTACATATTTGAATTGGAAAACAATCAAACCTCATAACAAATCTCACAATTTTTTTCCATGTTGGAAGTTGCGAATTTCATCTTTCGGTATGTCAATACAGTGTCCTGACCCGTCGTTTATTTTAAATGTCTTCTTGTTTTTAACTTGTAAACTGTTGCCTTATAATTTGCAGTAAAAGACCACGTGAATGTGGAGGAGGTGTATTGAGTAATGTGGAGGAGTACTGAAAAAACACGACGTGGTTATTTGAAAAGTTGCACGTGCAAGTGGTGATTCATGAGCATGCACCACTTTACTGTATGCTTGAGTAAGGGCGTTTACACAATCAGTACGTTTACATGGACACCAACACTTCGATTTTAATACGATTAAGACAATACTCTGATTAATAGTCTACCATGTTTTGATTTTGATTTTTGGTGACCTTATTCCGACATAATTAAGTCATAATCGAACTAAACAGAAATCGAATTAAGACTTGTGGAGCATTCCTATTTTACTGGCATTTCTGAAGTGCAGACATGTAAACACCACAATCAAACTATTAACGTTTTGTAGTACTTTTCACTATGTTTGCAACAGGACACACAGACGGCAGGCTTTTAAAAAAAAATTCACATTTTTTTGAGTTACTTGGACTTCATTTTGCTGTTTATTCTGATGAACCCCTTACCCAAAGAGCACAGACATGTTAATTAAGCTTCCCCAGAACACTTTTTGTTTGATTTTGAACACGAACTGGTGTTGCGTGAAACGCCAGAGGAAGCTAGCATCGATTGGTGTCGTAATGACGTTAATCGAACTGTACTATAACATTCAAAACAGGATCATTCCGGGATCATAAAACGGGATCAACATTTAAAACGGGATCAATCGAAAGGAACATTCAAAAAGCAACTTATGTAAACAATTGAATCATATTATTGAATTATTCATATAAAGACAAACAATTCGATTTCTGATGTCATATGATGATACTTATTAGCCCCTTTCACACATACAGACTTTTCCAAAAAATTACCGTCAATTTTCCAGAAAGGGAACATGTGTGATCAGGAAAAAAAAATTCGGTAAATTCGTTCCAATTTTCCAGAAAGAGAAGTTGTAACATTGTTGGTAATTTGTCGGAATGCTGCTCTGTGTGAACACAGGAAAATGGCCAGAAATAGCGTGCTTATGTTTAGAGCGCACTGACACGAGATGTCAACTCCAGCCAACCAGAACACTGTTTATGAAAATAAAAGCCTTTGAATATTTTTTCAGGCACATTTAGCTGCTAGTTGTTTGTCAGATAACGTTTCTATGTTCATTATTAATGCCAAATGTGGAAAAATTATCGATGAAATGCTTATGGTTAAAATGCTTTGAATGTCTCTGGGACAAAGCAGCTGCATGAATGCTAAAGCTTTAAAAAGTGAAACCATCAACAAAAGCCTGACCCCTATTATGTCCCCTATCAAGCGCAGCCGTTTAGAGGTAATTTCTGGTTAATTATTCTGGTCAGAATTTACCAGTATTTTGCAATAAATGTGTCTGGTCTTTTCTGAAAAAAATTCAGGAACGTCCTTGCCTCTGTGAACAGCGTTTTTTTTTTTTTTTTTTTTTTTTTTTTAACAGGTAAAGTCTTTCAGGAAACTTTCCGTATATTTACACCGGTATTACTGTGTGAAAGGGCCTAATGATAGCACATTAAAAAGTTAAAGTAAAAACTTTGTCAACAATATCAAAGCAAACAAAGCACCAATAAAAAGCCCTATATGACTTTTACTATAAACTGCTCCAGGCTGATTGTTTCCACTGACACAAGTGTGTTAAACATCACAACAATAACACATTGATTTAACTGTAAAATAGCCTTTATTCATTTATAGTTATGTTAAAACCACAATATGAGAGGCTTCACGGTGGCACAGTGAGTAGCACAATCGCCTGACAGCAAGACAGCAAGTTTGCATGTTCTCCCCGTGTTCGATTGGGTTTTCTGTGTGTGCTCCGGTTTCCCCCACAAGTCCAAAGACATGTGGTATATTTGAATTGGGTGAGCTAAATTGTCCGTAGTGTATGTGTGTAAATGAGTATGCATGGATATTTCCCTGTGATGGGTTGCAGAAGGGTAAAACATATGCTGCATAAAACAAATGCAGGATAAGTTGGCGGTTCACTCTGCTGTGGAGACCCCTGATTAATAAAAGGACTAAGCCAAAAAAGAAAATGTATGAATGAATAAAACCAAACATGAGTGGGCTTGACAAACCACCTGTACGAGACGCACTCTTATGCAGCAGACCTCTCCGTATGCACCAGACGCCTTCTTATAAATACTCCATCATTGTGGGAAAGCAATGTGGAGTGCATTATATGTGTGTTTGTGTGGATCATGTATATCTGTGTGTATTTATGTATAAAAAGAGAAGAAAAAACTGCTGAAGTAACTTAGACATGTTGCAAATTTATTAAAAATAAAAAAACTGAAAAGTCACATGTACATAAGTATTCACAGCCTTTTCTGTGAAGCTCTAAATTGAGCTCAGGTACATTCTGTTTCCACTGATCATTATTGAGATGTTTCAGCAGCTTAATTGGAGTTGTGGTAAATTCACCTGTGGTAAATTCAGTTGATTGGACATGATTTGAAAAGGCATACACCTGTCTAGATAAGGTCCCACGGTTGACAGTGCATATCAAAGCACAAACCAAGCATGAAGTTTGCAACAATTTCAAAAAATCTTTTCTCACATTGTCATTATGGGCTATTGTGTGTAGGATTCTGAGGAAATAAATGAATTTAATAAATTTTTGATTAACACACTGTATGTGTGTGCGCATATGTGCGTATCTGTGTATGTGAGGATCTATATGTGTGTGTGTGTGTGTGTGTGTGTGTGTGTGTGTGTGTGTGTGTGT
>CAIGQQ010037820.1:8837687-8850821 GCA_903798035.1 Danio albolineatus
TGTGTGTGTGTGTGTGTGTGTGTGTGTGTGTGTGTGTGTGTGTGTGTATCTGTGTATGCACGTGTGTGTGTGTGTGCTCATGCATTTTAATGTGTTCACGCTGATTATGAATCTAAAATATTTTTCAACTGAGATATCACGAGCCTAGATCCAAGCATCTGTGTTTGTGTGTGTGTGCGCATTATTACTTGTGATCTTTTAATGTGCTCTTGTCAAGTGCATAAAAGGCTTTCTGAAAGTGCGTAAACACGCGATACAGTCTTCATGCTGCAATAAAAGCTGATGGTGCCAGTGGGACTTGTCCAGCCACATTCACTTGTTGTTTGAACTTCAACTGAATGCCACTCTCTCACTTGGCATATGCGCCTGTTCTACTCAATACACAGCATCATACACAAAAGCAGCTGTTTTTTTGTGTTTTTTACACAATAAATTCACAATAGTTTATACTTATTTACAAACGGTGCTTTTTTTACCTCACACGATCACTCTGTAAATATGGAAAGAGTGAAACATTAGGTGCTTTCTTTAGCTGCTGTTGTTCGGCAATTGAGGCCTCGAGGCAGTTTATGAACTCTAAAACAACAGACGTTTCTACGAGTACATCATATTCATCGCGTCTGAAACGTTCAGCGGGGAAAATATCCTAAGTATTAAACAAGTCACCATGTTTCTCAGAAAACATATTTCTAAAGATGCTGTTGACCTGAAATCTTCCCCAGATGTTAGTAACAACCAGAGAAATCCAAATATGCGAAGAAAACAAATCTACTTAGTTTACAAATTAAGTTATGCATAATTAAATGAAATGACACAGGGAAAAAACTATTGAGCACTTGAAGAAAGGGAGGTGTAGAAAGGCAGTGAAAGCCCAGACAGCAGCTGAAATATTTTAGTAGTTATTCAGAAACCCTCTGCCCTCTGTCATATGCATATAATGCATATTCGCTGCTACGGTTCAACAGCTACCTTAGTACCTTCTACCTTAGTGGAAATTTCAGTAAGACAATGATCCAAAACACAGTCAAGGAAACTCTCAAATGCTTTCAGAGAAAGAAAATCAAGCTGTAGAATGGCCCAGCCAATCACCCGACTTCAATCCAAATCCAAAATAAAGCTCAGATTTGATAGACGAGACCCACAGAACCATCATGATTTTTACACTCTTTCACAGTCTGTGAAAAAGTCACACCTGAGCAATTCATGTAACTTCATTCTCTGTCTCTAAGCTGCCATCACCAAAAATCCTTTTATATAAAGTGTTAAATACGTTTCAGTAGTTCAGTACTTTCTCCTTGTGTCATTTCATTATTATCACAAATTACTAATTTTTCAGATTATATTGTTTTGTTTTATTTTTATGTTTGTATTTTATTTTATTATTTTACCAAAATCTGCTTCAATTCCCAGTCAACAGCTTCTTCAGGAATATTATTCCCAGGATAAAACATGACGTGTTCAATCCTTATTTTCCCCATTGTACACTGTAAAATATAAATCCGTAAAATTAACGGTAAAAAAACAGCAGCTGTGGTTGCCAGTATTATTAAAAATACAGTGCAAACCATAAAAGTAATTCCTCATTTTTGCAGTAAACTGCCGTTGTTCATTAATTTATAGAGGTGATATGTCTGTATTTTGAATTACCAACATCTACACATCTTTTGTTACACACATAGACACCTTAACACAGCCATATGCAGGTGGTGATGAGAAAGTTACGCAATGAACCAACGCTCAACTCAATCAACTTTTCCCACAAGCAGAACAGTGTATCAGTGTACAGAAGGTGCTCAGTGTCATTCACACAGCTACTAAACACCAGTATAATAACACGCATAAAATGGAAGTCATGAAATAAACATCGTTTATCAACATTAGATGTAACATTAATCTCTAATGTACATTACTGATGGGGAAACAACTAAAAAGATCTAAAGTAATGTGTTACAAAAAGCATAAAAAGTGATATGCGATGCAGGGAGTTCTGGGAAAGTAAATTTACAGTTATTTGCTGTACATTTCAAGGAAACACACTGTTAAGCGGGTTACAGATTTTTAGTGTAGCATTTTTGCAGTTGTTTACCATTGAAATCAGTGAATATAATAGCATCATGCTATATATAAACATTTATGAGATAAAATGAATGATACCCTAGTTTAATACACACTTGCCTTTTGGCAAAACTGGTGACCTTTTTATGCCCGACAAGTTTAGATTAGAACAAGATTGTGAATAATTTCAGGAAAATTAACAAAAAGGTGACAAATAGATTGTTGTGGTAGTCAGGATGTAGAAGTGACTTGATATGAAGCAAACTAAAGTCATACAGTAGCTTACAGTTCACAGATTTAAACTAATGAATGAATGATGATTCTCCAGATCACAGTTTTGATTGACACATTTAATACTTTTGGATTGAAAGCAATGTGTACATGACACGTTTAGTAACGCTGACAAACATGTTCAAATTCATTTCCTAAGAATATAACACCTCATTAATTTTGTCGTACAGACGAGAGTGAAAGTTTAAAAGGTTTCACCTTTAACTTTTGCTTTTGATGCTTTCACCGATTTAAAGGGATAGTTGCACAGATCATGATCGTTCTGTCATCATTTAATGACCCTTTTTTGTTGGATGCAAAAAAAGGTTTTTGAAGTAAGCTGGAAACCTGTAACCATTGACTTCCATAGTGCTTGTTTTTTAATGTCAATGGTTACAGGTTACCAGCTTTCTTCAAAATATATTTTGTGTTCAACAAGAGAAAGCAACTCGTAAGGGTTTAGAGCCACTTGAGGGTCAGTAAATGGAAAGTAAAATTTCATTTTTTGGGTGAACTATCCCTTTTTGTCTTGTAGATTTAAAGTAACTTTTATTCATGTATAATTACAATAACAACAAAAAGTGTTGCTTTTGCAAAATACAAGAAGTGTAGACTTGATTTTCATGTTTTGAATGTCTGAATTTGAAGCTAGGGTAAGCAAATAAAAAAGAAATGTTCAAAGTCCATTTATAAGGTATTAAATAATAAAAAAGGACAGATCCATTGTTCATCTTTATATGCAAGGCATGGCCTCATACAATTTAAAGTAATACATAATTACTGGAGTGGACCCCACATGTGATTGGTGTGGACTAGAGTCGGCATCACTGGCTCATATGTCTTGGAGCTGCCCAAAATTGTCATGTTACTGGCAAAAAAAAATTCATTTTCAAAAATATGTCAAAACCAATAGATCCAGATCCCCTTGTTTTGGATCTAATGAGGGATGTGATGATGATGATGATGATGAAAAAAGCCTTTATTTGTCACATACACTTTTATATGTAGTGAAATTGAACCCCTGGGGAATTGTAAGCATTTGGAACTGGAGAAAATCTAATTTTCCCTAAAAAATAAGGCACATTCTATAAATTTATATCTATAAAATCTGGCAACCTTTCATAGATTATTTTAGAGAAATCAGGAAATAGTTCAATTAAAGAGGATTAGACTAAGTTAGATTAAAACTGAAGTTCAGTATATTGTTTTTATTTATTTATTTATTTAATTTGTTTTATTATAATTATTTACTTATTGTGCTCATCTATTATTTTATCTTCGTATTTATTGTTTGTATGTTGTATCTTTTATTGTTAATTGTTGCGTAAATGCTTGTTGGACCTGTTAGTCATTGTGTTTGAATGTTTGAAAAACAATAAAGAAAGTGATTTAAAAAAAGAATAAAAGAAGGCATGACAATAAATAATCAACCCAGACAGTTTTAAAGTAACTTTAAATCACATTTATTTTGTTATTGTGTACTATATGTCACCCAACAATGATTCAGAAACGTTTCTATTGATGATCTTTCCTTCATTTTCTCTTTCTAAACATTAGATTATCATCGCTGTGAGCCAGCTCATCGCTGATGTGGCGCTGACCGGCAGCTCACGTTTCCAGGAGTCACTCTCCATCATCAACAACTTCGCCAACAGTGATAAAATCATGAAGGCGAGCAGTCGATACCAATCTGTTTTTCTGTTATTAATTCTTCTCTCTGTAAACATTTTAATAACATGAAACCTTCTCATCAGACCACAACATTTCCATCTGAAGTGAAGGGCCTGACCATGCGGATACGTACAGTGCTGATGGCTACAGCTCAGATGCGCGAGCATGAAAAAGACCCTGAAATGCTGCTTGACCTGCAGTACAGTCTCGCCCGATCCTACGCCAGCACTCCAGAGCTCAGACGGACCTGGCTGGACAGCATGGCACGGGCGCATAGCAAGAACGGGGACTTTTCTGAGGTATGCATCACGTGACACCAATGTTGTTTTTATTGTTGGTACAGGTGCATTAGAAAGCGTCCAACACATTCATGTGAAACTTGTTTTGGTGTCAACTCATTCTAAATTAGTATGAAATGTCAATCATGCTGCCTTAGGCCAATTCTAAGTCACACCCTAAAGCTGTGTGTGAGTACATTATATATATGTATATGTATATATCGAATGTCGCTTTTCACGCAGGGTGAAGATCGTATCAGCTGCTCAATGGTGAAAATTTCAGAGGAAACGTCCTCAATGTTTGTTTTCAGATGTTTATCATAATGCAATTCATTGTTCTGTTCGGTCTTCACTTGATTGGTTATGAATTTGCATTGATTCGCCAAAACCGGGTATATTTTCAGTGCGCAAATTTGCATGAATTTGAGAGAAAAAACATAAATAATGCTTTATATATTTACCGGTGCTTTTTGATCCAAAAAAACTGCAGCTGTTGAATAGTTTAAGTTTAATAGTGTAATAGTTTAATAGTGGTTTTTTTATTTATTTCAGGTGTACATTTATGAAAATATGATTGATTAATATGTCCTTTAGCAGCCAGTGGGCACATATTGTTGTCTAGAAGTACCTATAGACACAAGCTGCGTCCCAAATGACACACTATACACTATGCACTTATGCACTTACACACTCAACATAGTATATGTATGTAGTGTTGTCCCAAATGGAGCACTAATGGCTTTTTTTACTAAGCAGAAGTTCAAACCGTTTCCCTGATGATGTTTGATGGTTGCCAAATTCATTAAATAAAAAATGACCAAATTACCTAATAATACCTGGCATGAGTATAACCGCATTCACCATGAGGAGGCGCTATAATCACTCTTGTATGAGAATTTTGCTTTCACAATCCAAAATAAATAAAGTTATCAAACATGTGCGCCTGATAGCTCCGCCTCTTCCGCTACATGAGCAAAGCTGCGGTCGTTGAGTGGGTGAAGTGTCCATCATCACACACTTCATATTACTGGTGGAATGAGTGCATCATCCGGGTAATTACAGTGCGCTTATATTTTTTGGGTGTCAGTGTGAACGCACTACATACACTATTTATACTTCAAAATGGTGTAGAATAGTGCATAAGTATGCGATTTGGGACGCAGCTACAGACTGTATGCGAAAATGGTTGATATGAGAAAATGAAGGCTTTTGTATGGAGAACCATTCATTCATTTTCCTTCGGCTTAGTCCCTTTATTCATCAGTGGTCGCCATAGCGGAATGAACCGCTAACTTATCCAGCATATGTTTTATACAGTGGATGCCCTTCCAGCTGCAACCCAGTGCTAGGAAACACTTATACACACTCACATTTACACACATATACTACAGCCAATTTAGTTCACATTCAATTCACCCATACCTCATGTCTTTGGACTCTGGGGGAAACCAGAGCACCTGCAGGAAACTCATTCGAATAGGGGAGAACATGCAAACTCCACACTCCTCACAAACTGACCCAGCTGGGACTCAAAGCAATGACTTACTTGCTGTGAGGCGACAACGCTAACCACTGAGTCACCTTGCCGCCCCTATGGAGAACCATTTGAGTTTTAAAGAATTTGAGGATTGTGTCAACGCCTCACAATGATGCTTTTATTATAATTATGTCGTCTATTTTGCCATCTAAAATGGGAATAGCTTCTATTAAGTTTATTAACATTATTAAGTTGTCAAAACCTTTTTTTAGGTGTGTCTACTTAACTTGTCAGTTAAGCTTAACAGCATCACTTTGCACGTTAATATCTTTTCTGGTCTAGTCCAGTCAATATACATTGCGATAGTTTCCAGCATCTAGTAATTAATGTTCATCACACAAGTTAAATTAGGTTACCTCTGAAACTTTTGTCTGTAATCCAGTATTTTTATTTTTGGTGGGAAGGTGTTGTTTTTTTTGTCTGTTTATAAATTATTAATAGCTGTTTTGTCATTAAATGTACTCTACTCTCTCGATAACCCAAGAAAAAATTCTCAATTCAGTGGGCACAATATTTCCTCATTCATTCATTCATTCATTTTCTTTTCGGCTTAGTCCCTTTATTAATCCGGGGTCGCCACAGCGGAATGAACCGCCAACTTATCCAGCGTTTGTTTTACGCAGCGGATGCCCTTCCAGCCACAACCCATCTCTGGGAAACACATCCATACATTCTCATTCACACACATACATACACTGGACAATTTAGCTTACCCAATTCACCTGTACCGCATGTCTTTGGACTGTGGGGGAAACCGGAGCACCCGGAGGAAACCCACGCAACCACGGGGAGAACATGCAAACTCCACACAGAAATGCCAACTGGCCCGGCCGGGGATCGAACCAGCGACCTTCTTGCTGTGAGGTGAACGTGATACTCACTACGCCACCGTGGCGCCCACAATATTTCCTCTTTCTTATTAATATAAATAGGATTCATTACAGTTTTTCTCAATTGCCTTGGCTCAATTCTCTATTTAAATTTGTATTTTTCAAAACAATAAATTTAGATCTCTGAACAATTAGCTCAATGTTCACTTCAGAGTGGCATTTCTCATTGATTTAGGCAAAGTGCAAATGCTTCGGCACATGTGTGCAAACAGTAAGTACAGTTGTCTGTAGTTTGGATAAAAACTAATTGCATATGGCTTATTGATCAAAACTGATGAGTCGACGCTCATTTAAACTTTCAAACTCTTCACTTCCTCTCAATCATGTATCATCGTGTAAACCATTACACTCAAAACTGTTAATTCAATTATCAAACATTTGTATACACACGTTTACACCATAAATATGTGATATTGACATTGTAATGTCTGCTAAATTGGTAAATGACCTCTAGTTACTGTTTGCATTATCTATTTAACAAATCAAGTTTGGTAGCATCTGTTAGTTAGTCAGTTAGTTAGTTAGTTATTAGGTAAGTAAGTTAGTATGTAAGAAAGTAAGTTTGACAGGCAGGCTGGTTTGTTTTGAAGACAGTTTTGAAGCATGAATGAAATGTTTTGGGTGGGTAACTATATTTGCAGACAAAGTTCTGAAGTTCCAGCAAACTGTTTTGATATTTACGCTCACAGTTTAGAGAATGTTACAGTAAGTCTGTTTTGAAAATTGAGAAA
This sequence comes from Danio albolineatus, assembly GCA_903798035.1. Classification (NCBI taxonomy): domain Eukaryota; kingdom Metazoa; phylum Chordata; class Actinopteri; order Cypriniformes; family Danionidae; genus Danio; species Danio albolineatus. Next base: position 8,845,120 of record CAIGQQ010037820.1, read on the forward strand.
AACTGTAATATGACTTGGAGTTATTATGCAAGGTTTTTTGTACAACAGATATTTTGGATATAGAATACGAAAAACAAATAACTAATTCTAGATTTTGTTTTCGGATTCTTTTATGCTTACAAAATTGCATTATAGGAACTTGATCTTTAATCTGAGAAGTCTTGATGAGGAAAAATTGAGCAAAGTGACTTTCCTTGACTTTTTTAGTAGTGTGTTTTCTGCTTTAGTATGGATTGGTTATGTCATTAAGGTTTAAATTGCACTGCCAGTTTTTTTTTATTGTAAAGATTTTTTTCTTATTTAATGTATTGTTTCAGATTACTAATAATTTCCCATAATGCAGAAAATATGAAGCAGGATTCATGGATAATGGGCAACTGTTAAGTTACAGATATTTTTAGCACATTTAAAGTATCATTTTGCCGTTTTAAAGGCTAGTTTTAGTTTCGCGTTCATCCAAGTAAAAAAAAAAAAAAAAAAAAGCTCTGATTTTGACAGAATATCTGTCACATTACCTAATTACTCAATGATTCTTAAATGATTCAAGTGAGCATTACCTTTGTTCTTTCTGAAGCTCTCCTTTCTGATCTTTATTACTGTTAAGTGTAAAGAATAATAACAACACACATTTTTGGCCAATAAGATTGATTATTCACGGCTTAAAACAAAGTCCCTTTAAGGCGAGTCATTCCATTTGGCGGCCATCTTTGAAACGTTTCTCTGGGAGTGTGCTTGGTCATTCTGTCTAAATAGGGAAACATCAAATTCTCCAAAATTGCTTGCCAAGCTTAAGATTAAATGTAATATCAGGAAACAATGAATAAATTAAACAACAACTGTCTCTTTAGTTTCATTTCTAAATGTTTGAGTCACACAAAACCTATAGAAATTCACATCTGGTCCCAGCCGCTTCCCCCGAGAACCGTCAGTCCATACTGATCACTGACCAAAAGCCAACAAATGTATATTTTTGATTATTTATGTCATTGTCTCCATAATAAATATTCTTTAACAATGTTAATCATTAAAAAAAGGAATATTATGTTGCAAAAAATTTTTTACACAACTGGAATCTTACTTGTTTTGACATATTAAACTATGCCGCTAAAAATAATGACTTTTTTTATGGCAACCGACCGGGCCATTATATATAATCATTAGTGTTTAGCCCTGTGCAAGTCTACAATTTAATTCATTATGGTCTTAAAAAGGTCTTAATGTCTTAGATTTGACTTAGTCTGAATTAATTCACTTATTCTTATTAAATGTGTGCATGCTCAATGACATTTAATCTTTTACAGTAGCAGGCTGTTTCATTCAAAGCTTGATTTACAAAGCTTGAGTTAAAAACCTTTTAATTCAGCAGTATATTGAAGTTTAAAGCAGAGGATACTCAACAGGCAGCTCATCTGGATTAATGTTGTGGCTTACATCATACTGAAGATTAATGAAATGTTAAATGATTAATTGCTCTCAAAAGTTGCACAAATATTAGGCTTTGTGTTTTCAATGCAGTCGACACTTTTACAGTAACACTTTGCATTGTGTAAATGGCAGATGGTTCGCTTATAGCAGAAAGAAAAACAAACATATTTAAATTGCAAAGCGCTCCAGTACGTTACAATGGATACAGCTGTCATCACGTAAACAAGTTCACAGAGTTTTCAGTGTTGCGAAACTTTATTATTATGAAAGCTGGCTGAACTCTACAGTGAGCTTCTTATTATCATTGGGAAGGAGATGGAGAACCGATGTATGTCAACATATTAAATGATCAAAAAACAACATAAATCCAAGCATAAGCCGCAGCCTGGTCAATTAATAAATATTACACTTACATTTAGTCAGTTAGCAGACTCTTTTGTCCACTTACAATTGAGGAGACATTCTGTGGTTCAACAAGAAGAGGCAACACATAAGAAGTGATAATTACATAGAGGAACTGTTTGTGCTCAGAGAGTTTATTGCTAGAGTTAGGAAGGAGTGGGGTTTTTTTGTATTGAAGAGTGAGTAGAGTGTTTTTACAGGTGGTTTGTCAAGCCCACTCACCTGTAATGTTCCATGTTATCACTTAATATAAATATTAAAACATATTATTCGAATATATAAATACATTTTTCCCTTTTCAGTTATTGTCGCTTAACAAGACCATGATTAGTACACAGGATAAATTGTTACAGACTGTCTTAGTTTAAAACCACTCATACTTTCCCTTAAGATTATATGTGATTATACAACGCAGAATAACCAAGAATTGCAAATAACAGATTATCTCTTAAATCCATTTATACATTCCTAATTCTTTGTTGGTACTTTAAAAAAGATCCTCTGAAAGAAAAAAAGGGTTACCTATATAGGACTAAATAAGAGTAAAAATAAACTGTATTAGCTTATATTTAATGGCGCTCAACATACAGTAGCTGTTCAAAGTTGAATACTTTGAATATCAAAGTTGAATATTGTGTATAAATGATCTTTTTTCAAGATCAAAATTTGTATTTTTTTTGGGGGGGGGGGGTTTACATTTAGATTAAGGATAAGCCAGACGTAGTAAAACAAGCATGTTGAAGTTAGTAAAACTGTTAAAATCATCTTAAATTTATCTTTTGGTGCAAATTGTAATTTGTGACCCTTCACATTTTAATTCTGGCTTTCTTACTCGTGTCCTAACTACACACAACATGACAAGATTTCAGCGACAAGCAATTTGGCTGTCTGCACCAATGTTAAATGGATACATTTAAATACTAGCCATACATTTAAATATCAACCACTGCACTCCCAATGAAATGGTAAGGGTTATAATCTAATTAATACATAATTAACCTATTTAACATTATTGAAAGTGCCTTCACAGTTCTGACTTTATTTTTCAAACTATTTGCTATTCTAGTTATTTAATTTTTTAAGATCTGAGGTGAGCTCTCTGCTGCTGCTTTCGGTAGTATAGCAATAAATGTCACGTAAAATGGTGTTTTTGTGGGGGAAACTGGAGCATCCGGAGGAACCCCACAGGATCACGGGGAGAACATGCAAACTCCACACAGAAATGCCAACTGGCCCAGCTAGAACTCGAACCAGTCACCTACCGTGCCTCCCTACTGCAAATATTTACGACTAAATGGCATTTTCATTACGAATAGCAGCAAAAAATTTAAATTCTAGACCAGCTTCAAATATTCAGCAATTTTTTTGCACAAATATGACTGTATTTGCTTTCTCAAAACAAATATTAACCAATAAATAACCCACACCTCTCCTGCATGTCTACACGTTCACTGTCAGAAATGCTAGATTCTACACAATTTCTTCATGTTGGCCCAACACAAATTTATGACGTTAACCTAATTGTTTTAATAAATTTAAGTGGATTGAACATGAAAAAATTAAGTTATCCCAAAAAAACTCAATAATTTTGTTGTTTCAACTCATTTTTAATAAGTAGTTTGAATAAGCAGCAAAAATAATAATAAAATAAAAACTTTTTTTAAATGCATCAAAGGTTTATTAAAAATGGAGCACAGAGGACATTTCACTTAAATATTACATTTTGACAGAACATTTAACCTGATCTAAACCTGATCACCTCACAGAAGTCTACAAAGCTCATAATCATCCCCCACAAAAGGCTTTATTCGATTTAAAAGACAGCACCGCTCCTAACACATCAGCAAGTCTCTATATTACTTCTATCAACATCTGTGTCTTAATTAATGAATAGATTAGCATAATAATTAGCAAATATTAGCATATCTCACAATTAATTGCGAGAGAAGTATACACACTTGCAGATACACCATTGAATTTCAACCAAAATACGTTCACCTTAAAAAACTGTTATATGCCATAAATCAGTTACAGTATATGTTTATGGGGCCATCTGGAAAGCACCGCCTTGGTTTAACGTTCAGGTTATCATTCAAACAATCATTTAAGCACCTGTCACTGCCTTTGTCTGAAAGAGCACGCGTCAAACCTTAATCATTTAACCGTAGTAAGAGACTTCTGCGCTGCTGCTGCTGGACTTTTATTATTTAGATGATCATGAATTATTTAAGAGTTTGGCAGCCACGTGTATTCATATGCTCTTCTGATATGTTTAGGTTTTACAGCAATGTTTGCTTCTTTATATAAATACATCCCCCCCATTATGACCAAAAACAGGAATTGAACTGGAGGAAAGGTCACATTTTGGCCAGTGCTCTCAAGTGTTTCTATTTCAGTCACATGCAGAGAATACATCCATGTATGGGAAAGATCATGCAAGGACATTGCCTTCTAAAACATAAAAATGGCATGCATAGGTTTTTAAATATGCTTTCAATACATGCAAACATATTTTTAAACTAGTTTTGTATCCAATCCACTTAGGAATTAAAGGAATTACACACCAAAAATGCAGTTATTGCTTTCTGAATACTCTAAGTTAGTCGATGTATGAGATTTGTGTTCTTGATTCTGTAAGCCTCTAATGTTTTTCTTTTTCTTCTGTTTCTGCAGGCTGCTATGTGTAATGTTCATGTTGCTGCATTAATGGCAGAGTATTTGCACAGGAAAAGTAAGTTTGCAAAGATTCTTTACTGTCAACAGTGCGTTCATGCTCATTTGTTTGGTCAAATGTATTCTTCCTTCCTCAAAAATCAACAATAACTATATTTTTGCTAAATTAAAATCAGAATGCATGTATGAACTCAGATTTAAATGTTAAAAAGCAACAACAGCAACCAGTCTTGGGCACGGTACTTAAAGTAATTAGTTACTAGTTACTTCTAACAAATAATAACTGTGTTAAATAACTATACCTGATCATTATAAAAGTAACTAATTACCAGGAGAGGTAACTATGGACCTTTTTTACATTTCCGGGTCTTTCAGCAGCAGAAGTCATCATAGTTGGTTAAACTATAATTTATAACAAAAAAAAAAATTCTGCAATTGCATTTGCTGAAATAATAAAAGAAAAACTCCACGATTGTGTTATCAAGACTTTCAGAAAAAGGAAAAAAAAGTGTAATACTAATAACAGAAGCCAGAAAAGAAAACAACATCAAATTTACTGTCATGTCTGTAGACGCTGCATTAGAAACAGGATATTTAATTTGTATTTTGTAATTTGATGCATACATAATACATACATAAATACATATAAATGTACATGTATTTAAAAAAAAAATACTTTAAAAGAATTTAAGATTATTATGACTTACGAAAAAAACTGGCCCCAAATGATCGTACTGTATGTTGAATAAAATGGACACTAAATAAATAAATAATTATTATTAAATAGTATACACTATTACATTCTAAATTATTGTTGCTGTGGGACAATGTGAAAGGCACCTATCAAATTCTATATTTTATTGAAAATAAATCATTTCTTTTTAATTATATATTTTTGTTATATTTTTTGTTATATTTTTGTATAAACCAGTAGGGGAAAAACTATTTTGTTGAATCAAATCTTGTGGTACTGTTTTTATTTAATTCAAAAATGGATCCCAAATCTTGTAAAATAATTCATCACTTTCTCTCTAACAATATTTTATCTTCTTCAATGAAAGTAAATCATATACTTACGATAGTGGAATAATGCAAAACAATAAAACATACCATAATAGATCGTTTTAAACATTTAATATTTATTGCACTGATTAACAAATAAGTCTAAATAAGTATAAGTGTGTATGTGTGTGTATATATAT
>CAIGQQ010037820.1:8850921-8873806 GCA_903798035.1 Danio albolineatus
ATATATATATATATATATATATTACTGTATTATGTTTAGAGTATTATTTTTATGTAATATAAAAAATAATATTAACATCTTTCCATGATTGAAGCTCTGATTTGAAGATTTCATGAGATACTGTACATGTTTCGTTCAACAAACCTTCTAGTGTTCATGTTTTAATCTTGGTAAATCACTTTCACGCACACCATGATCACTGTCGAACATCATTGTCGATAACGGCACTGTAACGGGTAAAGAGTCATTTGTTTGATTACTTGTACTGAAAAAGTAAATTACATTAGTAACGCTGCTTATTTATAATGTTGTTTATTTATAACGTTATTCCCATCACTGGCAGCAACAACAATAAATACTTGTGGCTTGTGTAATTCCCCTCATTTTTACATGCAAATAAGACTGCTGCCCAGGACAAATGCTTTACTGTCGTAGTCTGAATTAGTGGTTTACAATGCAAATGGAAATGCAAAGTCTGGAACAATGTGTTTCCACGACGGGAGCTGTTGTAGATAACATTATAAACCATTTTGTTGTTGTTGTTGTTTAATTGATTCGGATTGTGGATTCTTTTTGCCAGTTTAAAAAATATAACCGTTAGCAACACAGTTTGGTGGCAGACTAAAGTTCTGCCAATGCAAAGCTAAAAATGATGTTGCAGGTTCTAGAATTTGCATGCCTAGAAAACGAGATAAAAAACATTGTTGAAATTCATTTGTCTATGTCTAAATTGGATTTATAAGACAGAAAGTAGGAAAAGATAGAAATGTGTGAATGTCATTCTGTTCGATTTCAAAAGAATCACACCAAATGGCATTTACTTTGATATCATTTTTATTTATTTTAAAAAAGCATGCACAAGCACACTATGCAAGCAAAACAATTAACATGTTTAAGATAGGCTATATTGGGTTTAATGTATAAGTAAATTTAGTATGATTACTTATATATATTATATATTATAATAAGCATACGTTAGAATAAATGCTTTATTTTTCAAAAATCTATCTGTTAGGCTGTATGAGCATTATTTCACCTGTATTTTGACGTTTTGTTTTTTGTCATAGGGTTAGTTGAAGTTTTAAATGTGCAGTATGTAAGTTTGACACCCAGTGGTTGAACTAGGTATTATATTCTTTGATCAAAACAAACCCAAGTGCGGGTTGCCAGATTGACCAACAGGAGCAAGTCTGACGATTGAGCCTAAAGGCTTATTTAAATCATGTTCTGAATGAATCATCAGCATTCGATAGAAGGAATATTTTCCATATTAAAAGGACTTTTTGTTCTAACCAACACCTCAAGTATTAGAAACAGCTTCTATTTCTCACAGCTGAACAAAAGAAAGCAATGATCACCGCAGGTACACCTCATGTGCTTTATTCAGTGTTAATGATGTGAGTTTGAATGCCAATTTACATGACATGTATTGCCATATACTGAAAGCAGCAGCCAGTTCACCTCAGATCTTGAAAAAAAAATAAACCTTTTGAAATTGAACTTTAGAACTGTGACTCAACACATATCAGTGATTCAGCATTTACACTTAATAATGTTAAAGAGGTTTAATATGTATTAATTCGATTATAAACCTTACCATTTCGTTGGAGTGCAGGAAGTGCACTATTCTGTGCTTCCGAAAGGATGTATTTATTTAAATTTCTGGCATGTTTCGTTTGGTGCAAACAGCCAAATTGCGTATCACTACAAATCTTGTCACGTAGTGTGTTTTGACACAGGGTTACAGTGTAACCTCCTCACCTAATGTTTACGTTCGTAATATTAATATTATTTGCTAATTAATAACCTCATGTTGAACTCTGAATCTGCGTCTTAGTTCGGAGTCTGCTACTGTCCACCGGAGGTCGCATTTCGGTTGCGGATGCATGATTTCAGAGCCTTTCTGAATAAATAAATAAATGAATGAAATACGTGTTTTTCTACCAAGGCAACTCGGGGTGCTGAAACTGGCATTGTGCGGGTTAAAAGGATCAAAACAAAGACAGTGTTCGAGCACGGAAAACACATTTTCAAAGCAGAATATCTGCCTTTAGCATTGTTTTTCTGATACACAAGAATGTCACTTAGCATGTTTTTTAAATATCTGCAAACATATAATGGTATTTTTATGCTTTAGAAGAGTCAAATGCTTACATAAAGCACATTTAAAGTAGACACTCTACATGCATTTAACATGCTTTCTATGCATATAAAACCACTTTCTTAAAATGTAATTTAAAAAAACAATGAGTTCGCTAATCTGGTTTTATGGCACGTTCACAACACTGATGATAAAGAGAAATACTGAGATTTAAAAATAATTCTAATGCTCAGTTCACATCTGATGTGAAGCATAAGGTCACTAGCTCTAGATTACCCACAGGATGTTTTTCGCCTCGTGCATGTTTACTGTTCAGATTGAATTGTTTGAATTTGCACGAAAGACGCGATTGAGGTCAATTCTGCAACTTTTACGATGAACACCTGATGCATAATAAAACCATTGACAGCCAATAAGAACCTATTTAACTTTAATGAGGGAAAACATTTAAAGCACCAGATGCCAAAGCTGCCGCTCATGGCTATAGATGTACTTTACAGATCAAAACTGTGTGTTGATGTGGATACTAATTTAGTTATCAATATTGCCAAAGTCAATTGCTTTTGGTTCAAACAGGCTGTTAAGATAGTGCCATGCTTTTATATTATGCTTACATTTATTATTTTGTATTATGCTTTCAATGTTTCAGAGCTGTTCCCAAGTGGACTGGCAGCTTTTAAGAGAACCACCCAGAACATTGATGAAGAAGGAGCCATGAAAGAAGACATCGGCATGCAAGATGTGTACTACACTGAGGTAAAACACACAAGCTTTTTTATCAATGCTAAAAACACAGACATATTGTGACAGAAGATTTTGGATTAAAAGTTGCATTATATATAACAGGACGTCCTTGTGGAGCAATTGGAGGTGTGTGTGGAGAGTCTATGGAAAGCTGAGAGGTTTGAGCTCATAACACACATCGCCAGACTCATCATTCCTGTTTATGAGAAACGACACGAGTTTGAGGTAAGAAAGAATGAACTGGTGTCGCAATCATGCATCTTCAAAAATGTGCTAATATCCTCTAAGTTCCAGTTGCCCAATTCTTTGATTTCTTTCTCAATGCTGTGACTCTGAGACTGTGTAGCCTATGTGGCAGACATGTTTGATTTTTGTCAGACAGAAGCTCATTACTTAGGCCTGGGTTAACAATGACCAGACAAAAAGCGAGTCGGTTTTGTTTGCGTGAACGGTGAGGGATTTTTTTCAGCCATTATTAACAGAGCTTTAACCTGTTTCACTTTCACTCTCAGTTAAATGTGGAGAAGGTATAAAGAAGTATGAAAAACTTTGTTGAATGAAAATACTGAGCAATATCTAAAAAAAAAACTGACTTTATGATATGTCAGATACTGTTTTTTTTGGACGTCAGGGTGGTTGGGTTTTGTGGGTTTTATGAGACATAATTAAACTTTTTCAGTGTACTATTTATTTCCTGCTCTGAAAACCCTGAGGTGAATTCATTTGTATGACTGTCGTGTTGTTGAGCTAGATTCTATTTGCCAACATACTTTCTCCTCACAGATTATAATGTCATTTGTAATGTGAATCCTTCGATCATCTGTGGCAACTGTTTAGAAGTCATTCACAAACAGTCCTTCCTATGGAAACTTTCCCTTAGTGCCAGTGCTACCATGAGAAGTCTGACCCTTCCATAAATCTGTTGCACGTTTAAAACGAGCACAACCAATCCTTCAGGAATCATTTTAATATGATGATTTGCAACTCATGAATGTGTTTCCCAGAGATGGGTTGTGGCTGGAAGGGCATCCGCTGCGTAAAACGGATGCCGGATAAGTTGGCGGTTCATTCCGCTGTGGCGACCCCGGATTAATGAAGGGACTAAGCCGAAAAGAAAATGAATGAATGAATGAATGATTTGCAACTCATATAGATATAGTCAAGTGTAGAATTATACATACATTTGGCAAATTCTGACTTAAAAATACTTTTATTCAACCAGTAAGCCTGTAAATGACAGGCTTCTCCCAAAAGATAAGACAATGTACAATAAGCATCATTGTGGAAGGAATAACGTTAAACTTTAACTTTAAGTTATTTTTCCAGGGGTACGGTATATAAATATATCACGTTTTAACAACTGAGATGCAAGAAATAAGATCCAGTGGCAGGTCCTAAGACGGTCTGACTGATGTAAAGCTTCTGTCTGTAGGGAGCTGTTCACAGAGCTGCCGCTGACTGCCTGAAGCTCAACATTGAGTACGACATTTTTAAAGATGCACTATCCATGATCATAAACTGCCGATTTGTCTTTAAAATAACTGTATTCTCACTTGAAAAACTCTTAAAACTTGATTTGAAGAGTTCACACTTAGCTGATGATTGATTATAAAGCTTGTTTGGCATGCTGTCCCGGGAGAGATCCTCGAGCCCAGGGCTCCCTCCCGTTGGCGAGAGGGGAGTTTGAGCTCAGGTAGATCTCAAGAACTCCACTGCGGTGTGGAACTTAGGGTATTTATAGAGGCTTAGGAATCGTCTGATTGGTGAATCATAAATTGAATACTGCGGGACCAGCTGCAAGCAGTCATCTGTACGTGATCCTCTCGAAATGAGTTTATAAATAAACTTCACTTTGTGGCATAATTGATGAGTATTTTCCAAACTTCACCCCATTAAACATCCTCTTCGGTTTCCTGTGACTACAAACGTTTGGGAGAAGCACATTTATTTCGAACTGTAATTAAAACTGACTGGAACGACCATCAAATATATATAGTTACATATAGTTAGGTCTATCCATATTTTACCCAAATCTGTGTTGAAATAGAGCAGTCAGACAAACTGTCCTCATATTCTTCTATCATGCAAACGGTTCCAGCAGTAAGAACAGTACAGTTTCTGTGTTTTTATTAACAGGTATTTTATTTTTCAAACTGTTGCTTTGTACACGTAAACGTTTAACACATGTAATCTGCTGTCAGTTCAAGTATTTAATTAGATGATTTATTTTTCCTTTCGAGTTTTCCATGTTCGTATTTTTAATGACACCCATTAATTATGAATACAGTCATATCATTGGGATCATCATGTTGACAATTTGTTATGACACTTTCTCTTAGTTGGGGTTATTATGATATAATATAATAATGAGCAAATACTGAAACCAGTTTTCCTTTATGCTGTCTTCTTGTGCAAATAAACTTTTAACACCTCACTGCTAGTCGTTAATCAAACCGCTTTTGATGATTTAATTTATTCGAAGCGTTTATACAGTTCAGTTCCATTTCTTACATTTTCCATATCCTTTTTTTTTGCAATGACACTTATAAATTATGCATATTGTTCTCTATTATAACAGCGGTTTGTTTTGATGCTTCTTTCATGTCGTTGTCTGTAGATGTTTGTATAGACGGCTCCACAAAGTCTAACATGGGACGTACAGTATTTGAGGAACACACATGCTGATGTTTTTTTTATAGCATAAGCTAATTTACTTTACACTGATAAAAAGACTCAGCTCAGAAAAAAAACTGTTTGCAAGAGGCATTTGCATATGTTTGATTGCTAGCAAACACAGAAGTATTTTTATATAAGTGTACATAAATTAATGCTTATATACAGTAGCAGTCGTGGACTAGTTGTTGTCCTCTCAGTCCTTCAATGTTTAGCGAGTCCAATGGTTCAAGGTCAAAAGAAGAAACATTTTACTGGATTTTTAGGAGTTTTCACAGCAACACTCAGGAATTGAAGCATAAGTATCATACTGTAAGTTTTGAGAAAAGTCACAAAATTAATAATTCTGGGATGCACATCAGTGCTTCCCACACATAGGCTTTACTTGGGCAGGACACTCGGGTATATTAACCGCAGCACAAGTATATTTAGTCACACAATTTTTTTTTTTCTGTTATGATCATCCTTCTACACTTGTATTTTGTATCTGCAAAATATAACCAAACATCGATTAAGTAGTGGAAAATCTTTTCTCGTTTACCCGTTTTGTTCAGTGTGCGCGAGACCTGTCAACACTCCCACAGACAACCTCACATGCTCTGCAGACCCACATGGGCATGCCTTTTTAGGAGAAAATCATCTGGCTGGTGATTTCTAAATCTACAAAAATCCCATCTTTCAGATGAGACACTAAACTGAGGTCCTGACTCTCTGTGGTCATTAAAAGTCCCAGGATGTTCTTCGAAGAAGAGTAGGGGTTTAACCCCAGCATACTGGCTAGGTCTGCCCATTGGCCTCTGTTAATGTTTGCTGTATTTCGTTGATATTTCTTATATTGTTTCGCATTGTCTGCTTTTAGTTGTGTTGTATGATTTGTTTTTACTAGTGTAAAGCACTTTGGTCAGCATTGGTTATTGTAAGGTGCTATATAAATAATAAAAAAAAGGTTTAGATTAAAGGCCTAAGAGTAAAGGCCTAAGATAAATCGATCGATTGATTGATTGAGAATACAATATAAACTGTGTCAATTAAACTGCACAACCCAATAGAAATAATGCTAATTAAAATGAAAATAGTGGACGCTTTATAGAATAAAAGTTATATATCTTATTTTATTTAACTTTTCTTTTTTTTTTTTTTTTTGCATTCATTAGGAAAAATCTTTGTTAGGGATGTGACATCTATCCATATGACGATCCAAAATTGCTGTTTATGTGACTTTTGCAATCAAATAAATATGTTTGAAAACACTGACAGAGAAATTTGTTTAGTATTTTAAAGTACTTAGAAACTTAAAAAGGGTTTTCTTTTTTTGGTGAAGACCTCTGCATGAACTTGATGTTTTGCCTTTGATGTACAGCTTCTGCTTTCTGTAAAACGTCCGTACAACTTCACTTTTTGTAGAAAGTCAGAGTTTTAGGTAATAATATTTAAAGAAAATGATGTTATGGCGACTCCAACATCTCACACACTCTTTCACAGAACTGTTATTTCTCTCTCTGTCCTGCAGAAACTGAGGCGATTGTACGACACACTCCAGCGAGCTTATGCAAAGATATTAGAGGTGATGCAGTCTGGTCGACGTCTGCTGGGAACATACTTTAGAGTCGCCTTTTTCGGACAGGTGAGGTCAAACAATAAACAAACCATACACAGTACAGTACACCTAACCTATTGTATGTTTCTGCTTGAGTCATTTTGGATTGCGTTTTGCCACCACTTCCTAAATCACTTCTCTCTGTGTGTAGACCATTGAAATTGTGCATCTCATAAACAGCTGATATTTTAACGTGTCTAGACGTTATGTTCATAAATCAATAGCTCAAATATGAGTTATCAGTAGGGCCAGATGGAATCTGTGGACATTTTTTGCTATTTCTGCGGAGTGTTTTGCTAAAAATGTGCAGATTTATGCGGATTGATTTTAGGAACATCATAACAAAAAAAATTATGTATAAAATAAAAAGTAATACATTTTTAACTTTTATTTAATGTTTACAATGTGAATCCAATTAGATCCACTTTATTTGGTAAACAAAGCAAGTCTCTCGATCTCTGCTCTACTCTACTATCTCTACTAAAAGACAGAAAATATTACTTTACAAACTGTGTTGTAAATAAAACATATGAATATTTTCATATTAATCAATATTTTTACTGAAATTAATTTGAAAACTGAATAAATATAAATATACACACATTTACACCAGTAAATAAACAGAATCAATAATAGGCTAAAAATCTGCGGAATTCTGCACGCGCAGATTCCGTGTGGGCCTATATCAGCACATTTTAAGAAAGAGAAGTTTGTTTTTTATGGTTTCCAATGTTGTGTATTTGTGATCAAAAATGTAGTAAGAAATGTGTAATATTAAAGTTAAAAACTTGTTTTTTGTTCTGTACTGTACAGCACATAATATTTTACTACTGTAGTTATTTAGCAAGATAATAGTATTCAGCTTAAAAGGCTTAACTAGTATAATTACGCTAATTAGACAAGTCATTGAATAACAGTGGTTTGTTCTGTAGAAAAAAAAAGAAGAAGAAAAAAAAGTATTTTTAAAAAGGCTAATAATACTTGTCGGTACTGCCTTTATTCAAGTCAAACTAAAAGAAATATGATTTTCTCAAGAGGAAAAAAAAGGTCACACTTTATTTTGATGGTCCGTTTGTTGAATTTAAGTTACATTGCAACTAATTCTCAATACATTATAAGTACTGTAGACTGTTAGGTTGGGGTTAGGGTTAGTGTAAGTTGACATGCACTTGCAAAGTTTCTTATAGTCAGTTAAATGTGTGTTGAATGTCAGTATCAACAGATATTAAGCAGACAGTCTACTCAAATGGACTATCGAAATAAAGTGTTACCAAAAAATATGCTGTAGTAGTAGTAGTTTCTTGTAGTCCTTTTATTAATCTGGGGTCGCCACAGCGGAATGAACTGCCAATTTATTGTCAGTAATGGTAATGGCATTGTAATGGGGGATACAGTATTTAATTTGATTACTTATATTACTCAATTGTTTATAGCACCGTTATTCCCATCACTGCGTTTTGCATTATTATGCTGTTGTATAATTATTCTGTAATCAGTGGCATAAAATGATCTTGAAATGACAATAATATCACTTATCGTAACAATTTTTGTGACTATTTATTGCACAACAAAACTTCTTCATCATGACAGACCTAGTTCAGAATGCTTTTATCTTTGTAGAAACAGATACATAGAAAGTTCTGAAGAATGGTATGTATCTGAAAAATAAACAACGGTACTTTCACTTTTAATCAATTAAGTGCCTTCTTGTAGAATAACAATATCTTTCGAAAAAATCATTTCTGACCCTAAACTTTTGAACAGTATTATATGTAAACACAGCACAGTAAAACAACAGTAGCAACATTTGTATGTATTTGTCTGAAACAATCAGGGCTTTTTTGAAGAAGAGGATGGAAAGGAATACATCTACAAAGAGCCAAAGCTCACAACTCTGCCTGAAATTTCCCATCGCCTCTTAAACCTCTATGGGGAAAAGTTTGGCTCCGAGAACGTCAAAATCATCCAGGACTCCAACAAAGTAAGAAGTCATTTCTTTCCATTTATCTGTGTAGCTTCCTGTATTGAGATCAAGTGACCCCGAAGGGCCAAAGACGTGAGTCATCGTCCAGGAAAGAGCTGTTTATCTTAAAAACAAACATTTGGAAGAATATCCAGTTTCCTGGTTTTTGCATAGATTTGACTATTTAACATTTGCTAAAGGATTATGTTTTATTAACGTTATCTTTTTAAACATTGTCGTTTCACGTTTCTGTTTTCAAATCTCAATTTCTTTTTTGAAATGAAACTTGTTACCCACAGGTTAACCCGAAAGATCTGGACTCGAAGTTTGCCTATATTCAGGTCACGTATGTCAAGCCGTTCTTCGATGAGAAGGAAATGACAGAGAGGAAGACCGACTTTGAGAAGTGCCACAACATCCAGCGTTTCGTCTTCGAGACTCCGTTCACACTCACAGGGAAGAAACAAGGAGGAGTCGAGGAGCAGTGCAAGCGGAGGACTGTACTTACCAGTAAGCTTGAGGACAGCAGGAGATTTGCCTTTTCTCTTAGAATAACATATTTTTTTGACTTTCACAATATTTTTGTAACCTATACAACTGCTGTACATGATTCGGTTATTGTTTATTTAGGACTCCACTAGCCTTACTCTTCCTAGGGTCAACGAATAAAATGACAAACTTACATTTAAGTCATTAAACCCAAAACAAAAGCAAAGTTACATTGAGATAGCGTACATGATTCGTTTGATGTTTTAGATCTCCATTAGCCATTTACCAATGTAATGGCTATTCTTTCTGGGGTCCAACAAATAAAATGACAAATGTACATTAAACCATCATCCAAACAAAAAACAAATATACATTGACTTAAAGCATTCATTCATTCATTTTCTTTTTGGCTTAGTCCCTTTATTAATCTGGGATCGCCACAGCGGTATGAACCTCCAACTTATTCAGCATATGTTTTACCAAGCGGATGCCCTTCCAGCTGCAACACATCACCCAGCCGAGGCTCGAATCGACGACCTTCTTGCTGTGAGGCGATTGTGCTACCCACTGCGCCACCGTGACACCCCTGACTAAAAAAAAAGAAACAAAACCAAATAAAAAGTTTACACTAAACCATAACAATAGACACCAATATCACAACCAAATAAAAAAAAATACATTTAAGTATAACTATAGAAACCAACACAATAAAACACATTGTTTGAAATTAGTTTTGAACATCAAGGCCCAGTTTCACAAACAGGGCTTAGCCTAAACCAGGACTAGACCTTAGTTAAATCAAGCTATTTAAGCCACATACTGTATATAAAAACGGCCTTAGAAAAATACATTACTAGTGTGCACCTGGAGACAAAAAAATGACACAGACACTGCAAGTTATTTTCAGTTGAGACAGATCAAACATTCAATTTAATCCATGATTAGCCTTAAACCTCGTTTGTGAAACCAGGGGGCAAAGGTATCAATTAACTAAATACTGTTCCATTAAGTGTTTCTTTAGTCATTTTAAACCTTATTTTACTTGTTAAAAGACATGTAATGTAACTGAGTGCAAGTTACAAACTCACAATTGTGAGTAAAACATTTGTTTTAAAATATTATGAGAATTGTAAGATGTAAACGCTTCTCTCCACCGAGAGCCTTCAACAGGAGATGACGTTTTTTTATCTAGATATAAAAAAACAAGAGAAAATGGTAACCCTGTGAGGACTCAGAGGACAACACAAAATCTTAAGTCATACACAAATGCACTTCACTGAATATGTATTATACACATAGACATCACCTTTTTGGAAGGACACCCTATACTGTAGAACTGGAATGGAATGATTTGCACCTTTTGCAAATGTACACTGGCACGTTAATCATTGGAGGGTATCCTAGGATCCTTAAAAAGTAAAAGAAAAAAAAATTATATTGCATAGTGTAAAGATAAGGTCGTATTTGGTTTTTAGGTCTTAAAATTAAAGATGATTAGACGAATAAAGAATTAGAAGATTGTACTAAAATAAAGAAGAACCAATGCAGAAGATTTTGCTTCCGTTTTGGAATGTACCTAAGATCTCTGTTTGTCACCCAGAATGAAATAAACGGAACCCAATAAAATAAATGCTCACAGGGATTTCGCTTATGCAAGCAGATTTTGTGGGGATTTTGCTTATATGATAGCTTTTGACAGCTTTGTCAACCTGTACATTATTAAATAAAGAACTAGAGATGCACCGATCAACTGGATAGGGAACGAAATCTGAAGATTTTCCACATGACCAGCCTGAAAGGTGAACGATGATTCTGCTGCCTCCCAATTATCATTAATATTAGTTGTTAGTCAGTTCAAAGACTGTTTTCAGATTTTTTTTATACTCTTTTATATATGATGAAGAGTGTTAAGGATGGTAATTATTAGTTGTGTTAATGTGTGCTTCTTCTTTTTTTTTTTTGCAAATACTGTAAAATTATACTTACTGTTAATGTAAAATTAATGCCATCTAAAGTTTATTCATTCATTCATTTTCTAGTCGGCTTAGTCCCTTTATTAATCCGGGGTCGCCACAGCGCAATCAACCGCCAACTTATCCAGCATATTTTTACGCAGCGGATGCCCTTCCAGCCACAACCCATCCCTGGGAAACATCCACATACACACATTCACACTCATACACTATACAGACAATTTAGCCTACCCAATTCACCTATGCCACATGTCTTTGGACTTGTGGGGGAAACCGGAGCACCCGGAGGAAACCCACGCAACCACGGGGAGAACATGCAAACTCCACACAGAAATGCCAACTGACCCAGCTAAGGGCTCGAACCAGCGACCTTCATGCTGTGAGGCGAACGTGCTAACCACTAGGCCACCGTGGCACCCTATTATACTTTACCATTAGTCTTAAATTTCATTCTTGTGTGGTATTAAAAAATGTCTTAAATATAACTCTTAGAGACCTGCAGATGCTGTGTTATTGTAAAAAAAGCTATACAAATATACCTGAATTGAATGTTGCAAGGAAGACAAGAGCATTTACAGTAGCTTGTATAATTTTGCACTACGTTACAAAACAATAACTCCATTCGTTAAGCATGTTGATCTTTAAAACTAAAGCTAACATAGAAAACCAGCACAACAGAGGCCCTGTCCCACATCGTTAACATTTCAGAAGTGACTCATGTTGTTAAAATTATGCTGAACTAATTAACACTTGAAAGTTTTACATACAACTTCCTCATCCGTCTTCACGACATGAAGATGATTCAGTCAGTGCAAATATTTGATGCAATCAGTTTTGCATGATCATAGGCAATGGCACGTTTCCCACGGGCAAAAAACACAGCTATTGAGCACACTGACACGCATATGTGTGACAACTGTTGTGCACCAACATAAAACATCAGTTAAAACAATGGCTGTTGTGTCACAGAGGCTTATTGTTTCACTATCGTCAACACTGACAACAGCAGGTGCGTGGCTAGCTGTGATCTCCATGACTCAGACATGAGACTTATCAGATCCCGATGGCTATCTTTTGTTTGGGTGATGCTGTTTGTTTGTTTTCAGATTCAGAAGCGTATTGTTTTGTTGACCATTTATATTTTTTGTTTGTGTCTGCAGCGGCCAACACATTTCCCTATGTAAAGAAGCGCATCGAGGTGGTGGGAGAAAAGCACACAGAGCTGAAACCCATTGACGTGGCCATAGACGAGATGAAGGAGAAAAGCTCTGAACTCGCTAAACTCTGCTCTAATCAGGAGGTCAACATGATCACACTTCAGCTCAAATTGCAGGGCTGTGTTAGCGTGCAGGTACTAGTGTGCATTACAGACCTTTTAAACAATGGTACGGCTATTGAAAACATTTAAGAGAGCACCTGGGAAGCACCTTTTTTCCTGCATTTGCGTATTGTTTTTTAATTTTTTTTATTGCGCTTTAGCATTGAAATCGCAGTGTGCACGTTAGCAATAGTCACATATAGTCACGCAGGATATGGCATGTTGGGTCTGAATTATATATTAGAATCAGTGGTGGAAAGAGTACGGAAAAATCATAGTCATGTAAAATTACCATTACTTGCCCAAAAATGTAGTGCAAGTAGAGTAAAAGTATCTGCAGTAAATTTTACTCAAAGTTTGAGTAAAAAGTAGACCTTTTAAAAGTACTCAAGAGTAGTGAGTATTACTCTGTGAAAAGTTGATACGTTTACAGAATGTTACGTTTACACATCCCTGCACAAACAACATGTAATGTATTTAGGGATCTTCCTATTTTCGTTCGTTCCTTCCAACCTTCCTTTAATTATTTGTTTGTTCCCTCCTTCCTTCATTCATTCGTTTGTTCCCTCCTTCCTTCATTCATTCGTTTGTTCCCTCCTTCCTTCGTTCGCTCATATTTTTGTTCCTTCCTACATTAGGTCCTTTTGTTCATTCAGTCGTTTGTATGTTCGTTCCTTCCTTCCTTAGTTTCTTTCCTCCCTTCATTTGTTCGCTCATTCTTTCTTTCATATTTTTGTTCCTTCCTTCATTAGGTCCTTTGTTCATTCGTTCGTTCCTTCCTTAGTTTGTTCAGTCCTTCCTTAAATCCTTCATTTATTTTGTTTCTTCAATCCTTCCTTGCATTCCTTGTTCTGTCCTTCCTTTTATTTGGCCCTTCCTTCCATTCTTCATTTGTTCCGTTTAGTGATTGTTTAAGGCTGTTTGGTGATTTCAGTCATCATACAGTCGACCTCCATAATCTTCAGTGACATGCAGTCTATAAAAAGTCTCTGGATCATTGCGTAAAGGGAAAGTAAAGGTACACATTTTTAAAACTACTCAGTAAATTACAAATCCTGAGAAAAAATACTCAAGTATTTGTAATTAGTAACTTTACACCACTGATTAGAATTTATGTCTTGTTTCTTGTCCAAAAATCTCAATTCCAAAATGAAAGCAAGATTATTTTACTTAACCAACTAAGGTTAAGTAAAACAGGTGGGCAATCATTTTTTTTCAATGGGCCACATTAGACACTGAAGCAGTTTTAGCGGGCCAGACAATACAATTAATTAGTTTAAAAACACATTCTGTGAAAATATTCAATAAACATTCATAAATCAATCATAACTTGATCAAAGGTAATCAATTTTACACAAAAAGTATTTTTAAGTATTTTAAAGACCACCACCACAATATCAACTTCATATAAAATCCACAGAGTTGTTTGTTTGATTGCTTCATCTTAGTACATTTTTATTTATTTATTTATTCATTCATTCATTATTTCATGTTCAGTGAGAGAATTCTAGCCTGTGTTGGGCTGAACAAATGCACTGAAGTGGATAAGTGATGTAATGATCATCACTGAGAGAGGATCTGTATCTGCATTTGTTAAATCGTTAATCTGAGGTAATTAGTCTACATTTATTACTGTGTACTTCCATACAAAGTGTGAAGCTGCCTGGTTGGTTCCTGTCACATGACTCACGGTTCGCTCGCCGCATTTTAAAATGTTTCGATTGTATTTAACTCGCTGCACCTGGAAAACATGAGAGCGACATAGCGTATGTGCATCCCTTCCTATTTGCGCACTGAACTTGCACATCTCTATTTGAAATAACGTAACTGAGTTTGCAAAAGACGCTATGTGAGAAAGTCCTCTTTTGTTGATTCGCAATATTAGACCTGTTTGCCGTCGAATTTAAATTAAATAAATACTTCACGCGGGCTGATCAAAGAAGTCCAGCAGGCCACATGTGGCCCGGGGGTCGCAAAATTCTCAGGTCTGCATTTGCAGATTGTTTTAAGTTTAACTTAATTTTGACCTAATATTAAAGTAAAAACAAAATATTTTTACTTGATTTCAAATGGTTTATATATTTGGACTAGAAATGAAGCAAAAACGCTAAGTAAGAAGAGCCTTTTTATTTTTTTTGCATTGTGATAATCCAATTTCTGTACCTGAATACTATTAGACTGTCCAGAAAAACTTTAAATGAAACAATTCAAACCATTTGGTGAAACTACCCATGCATGCAATATGTATCGCAGAAAAAGTGAATATCGTAATATCAGAGTTTTCAAATATCGTTCTAATATCGTGCAGATGCTAATGGTCTAATCCGATTTAATGATTTATGCTAAGCTAAGCTAAAAGTGCTCTCGGAGATCGACTGAATGGATTAAAACTCAACTGTTTAACTGTAAGGGAGTTGTAAAATAAGTGTTTTTCCAATAAAGTGGAGTGTTCCTTTAAACACCTTAATGTTGTAACAGATCGAATGTCAACAGGTAGAATTTAAGACCACACAATACCTTTTTTTTTTTACTTCAGAAGAGTTAGATAAGCAATGTTTGGTGGAATAACCCTGATTTTCAATCAAAACAAATTTTTTTAAAAAAAGTTTTTTTATGACAAGTTATACAACACATTAACTGTTGCATCCAAACACCCATTGATAAGAATGTATATATGTGTCATGTGCACAAACAAACAAAGCATTGACAAATATAAAAGACAGCTCATTACACTGTAAAAAAAATAAAAAGTTGAGTTAACTTAACATTTTAAAGCAACCGGCTGCAAAGATATTTTGAGTTTATTAAGCTTCAGTGGTTGAAGTTGTGCCAAATTAATTTTTTAAGTTGACCGAAATCAATGGTTTAAGTCAAATATACTTTATGGAATAATTTGGCACAACTTCAAACACTGAAGCTTGATAAACTCAAAATTTCTTTGCAGCTGGTTGCTTTAACATTTTAAGTTAACTCAACTTTTTATTGCTTAAAGATATGGAGAAATCAAAATTTAAAGTCTCCTCAACTTAATTTTTTACTTTCATAGAACAAACAGTTCCAAACATGCAGTTGAATCATTTTTATGAGTAAATTCAACTCTGAGTTTAAAAATATGTCCACCTAACTTACAAATTTAAACTGAGTTAACAATTTGTAAGTTGGATTTTTTACAGTGTATAATTCAGCATGAACGTGCCCTTTATAAATGCAAGTAAAAGCTTTTACATCTAAAACTAGTTTTAATTTAATGCAAAGCATAATTCCTGTCAAACTAAAATTGTAATATTACTATGTTTCTAGTAGTAGTACAATATTTGTCATTTGTTGTAATAATCTTTGAGCGGCTGGTCATTGATGATACTTCATAGACATTAATTATATGCATCTCGTGTTGTTTTTGGCCTTGTGGCGCAGGTAAACGCAGGACCCATGGCCTACGCTCGAGCTTTCCTGGATGAATCCAAATCAGGCCAATCCAACAAGAAAGTCAAGGATCTCAAGGAAATATTCAGGTATGGGTTTTACCCTAAAGGGATCGGATTACCGTGTGAGTAGATGACAGGGAAAGTTGTGGTTTTGGTAGCAGGAACTTAAAAGCAACATCTATATGGGTAACAGATTTACATTTGCATATCTATATGGTAACAGATTTGCATTAAGCCCAATACAAAATATATTTATCTTTTATTTATTTCTATATTGCTGTTTTAAAATGTAGATTGTGTCAAATCAGCTTGTCTCAGTAAAGAGACTTAAAAGCCATAAAAATATGTCAGATTGTGGAACATTCCAACAAGTCAGACAGGTAGGAGAGTATTGGTAGAAAGAATGTAGAATGTACATCATGTTGTATCATGTATAGTATACTGTACATGTAGTAAGCATATTAGATGTGGGCAAATTAGTTTGGTAGAAACAAATGTTTATTGTTATTAAGTGTAACTTTCTTATTAAAGCATTTTAAATGTTTATATTATATTTGAAAATATGAAATGGGTAACAAATTATTGGCTGCCTAATAAGTAAAACCAAGCAGTTTGAAGCATAGTGGGAAGTATTTAAGAATTAAAATGAGCAAATAAACATTGTAATTTTCAAAATTTGTTCTAAATATGCCTAACAAAATGATCTGTAATGTAAATAAATGTTACTCTAAGTTAGTTCAGTCTGTGTCTTCCTTAAATTATTCATTCACTCATTCATTTTCTTCTCGACTTAGTCGCCACAGCGTAATGAACCGCCAACTTATATGTATATATGTTTTACAAAGCGGATGCTCTTCCAGCTGCAACCCATCACTGGAAAACATCCATACACACTCATTCACACACATTCACTACGGACAATCTACCTGTCTTTAGATTGTGGGGGAAACCCACACCAACACGGGGAGAACATGCAAACTCCACAGAGAAATGCCAACTAGCCCAGCCGGTACTCGAACCAGCGACCTTCTTACTCTGAGGCATGCCACATATAAATACATATACATATAAAAGACAAATTCTGACGTAGATTTTTTTTTTTTTTTTACTTTTTACTTATTGCTTGATAGCCATAACTTTTGTCCCGTATATGTGAGAGATCTGTACCAATGTTAGTCCTAATTCTCTCATCAATGAGCTTGGCATTAATTTGCCTAGTTTTAATGGGACTTTCAAGCGTTTCCTGAAATAAATCTCGATATTGGCTCATCCGGGAAGGTTTTCCTCAGCGTTCTAGAGAACTGTAGTTCGAGAGAATAGTAACCGTTCTAACAATAGCTGCCTAACCAACTGCTCTCCCTGTTTATTTAACTGCACGTATCAACTTGCCATTTTGCAGGAATGTATGCATTATCACTCTAGAGCATCTCATTCTTGGAAACGACTCAGGAATTTGTGGCCATGACACTCTCATTGACAATAATATGACAGTTTTATTTTTCTCTAAACACAGGATGTGGTATTACAGCTTTACCTTGTAAAAGAATCGATTTATCGACTTATTAAAAAAATAGCACGTTGGTTCATTTGTTAATAGAAACGGCTGCTTCTCGTGTTACTACTGTATAATGTTTTGTTTATTCATACTTGTTTGTGTATATCTGTGTTGTAGGCAGTTTGTTAATGCTTGCAGTATGGCTCTGGACATCAACGAGAGGCTCATTAAAGAGGATCAGTATGAATACCACGAAGGACTGAAGGCGAACTTTAAAAGCATGGTGAAAGAGCTCTCTGAGATCATCCACGAGCAGGTATGTTAAGAAACTGAAATGATTATATGTTGTATATTGTATATTTAGTGTAGGTTTTTCCATGAATATAGCCAATAATGCTCATATGGCATTAAATGTAATGTAATGTGTATTCATATAGCGCATTTATTGTGTATGGCCATACACCCAAAGAGCTTCACGATCATGAGGGGGTCTCTCCACACCACCACCATTATCTATTAAAACATAGATAAATAAACAAACAAATAATCAAACAATTACTAAAGTTAATATTTACTGCTATTTTAAGTATTGTGCGATTTAGCTAATTATTGCAAAAAATTAGAAGGTCAATCAATTTAAAATAAGGATTTTATTTTTATTAATTAACTACAAAATGGTTCAGTGAAGGATTTTTTTCCAAGTGCACACTGCACAGTACATTAAAGTCTGAGGGAAACTGACGGTGTTTATTTTTCTAGCGCACATTGTTACTTTTTACAATTGTGAATCGTGAACGGTGTACAAGATACATTACATGTCTTGTAATAAAAGTAAGGTTACAAAAATGATTAAGGAAACACTTAATGGAACGGTATTTATTTAACAGAAATTTTCATTGTGTCAATTAAAATCAAAGAAAGGACGAAAATGAAAAAACAACGTTTATTTTTGGCAATCTTTAACCAAAGCCAGTTTGCTTTTGAGTTTGGAGTGTTGGTCCTTCTCTGTTGACATCATTTTAACAGCTTCAGCCGCAATATTCTCAACCACGCCTCTCTTACCATTAGTTTGCTATGAGGGAATGAAAAAAACAATACCTTACCCCCTATTTAATATTCAATTTCAATACAGCAACATAATGAAACAGAAGTTTCTGCAACTCCCGATTTACACAGATTTGAATTCAATTAATATTAAACTAATTCACTCGAATCTTTTGCAAAATATTTCATATAATGGATCTGGTAAAAAATCTCCTATCACTGAAAGTATAACACTGAAAGTATAACACCAACAGTGATCTATTATTAACTGTAAATTGCATTATGCTGCACTGCATTTTCACGTTTACATGCTTTTGACAGACATGTCAGACATGCTCACATCTTGGATTTTTGCAACTTACCTCTTGCTTGAAAACACGTTATAAAACATGACACATGATGTTCAAGGTCAGGAATTTTGCACTTTCTTTTTCTTTCTGTTGTTTGCGTCTAGTGTTGCATCTATTTGTTTTGGTAGCTGTACTTCATTGACTACACATGCGAGCAGTTAGTCAAATGTCCATCCTAGAATATATATTTTCCATCAAAGCATGTTTCATTGGTTTAATGCTGCAACTTTAATTTTAAGACTATTAGGTAACCTTTTGCTTTCATTCCCAAAGTTTAGTCATCATTTACTTGTCTTTCTGTCTTTTTCAGACCATTATTGATTTTTAATAATGTTCATATAATAGCACTCATCTATATAAGGGCGGCTAATATTGAATGGCCAACGTTTTAAGAATGATAGAAGGGTGGTCAAGTTTTTGTTTATATTGAGGAGCCCCCCCTTTAAAACCACCCCTGCCTTGCAAATCATACAATATGTGAGAAATCGAGAGAAGTATGGCACAAAATACAATGCATATGCTTTTATCTTTGATGTAAATATATATGTTGTGTTCATCACAATGGGCGGCATGGTGGCTCAGTGGTAAGCACTGTCGCCTCACAGCAAAAAGGTTGCTGGTTCGAGTCTCAGCTGGGCAGGTTGGTGTTTCTGTGTGGAGATTGCATGTTCTCCAAAGACATGTACTTTAAGTGAATTGAATAAAGTAAATTGGTTGTAGTTTATGAATGTATGAGTGAATTAAATTATGGGTGTTTTCCACTGCTTGGTTGCAGCTGGAAGGGTGCTGCGTAAAACTTATGCTGTAGTAGTTGTCGGTTTATTCCACTGTGGCGACCCCTGATAAATAAGGGACTAAACCAAAGGAAAATTAATGAATGAATGTTTTCTCATGACAGCAAGTCTGTGATCAGTGTATAAGAGTGCAGTGTTGCTAGTTGAGATCTTATGAACGCTCAGTCGTGCACAGAAACAAATAGTCGAAATCTAAATTTTCCTCAGGTAATACATTCAATTCCTGTTTTTTTTTGTGTCGTGGATCAGTTTTGGGATACTTTTCCCCTCTTTATTTTCAAATGATATTTCCAGTTGCTTTTCGCTGCTATTACTGTAGCTGAATGAGTGCAAATAGGAGCTTTTGTGTTGTCCAAAATTCAGAGATTATGTAAATTAAGATATCCTTATATAATATATATCTATTATAAAAAAAATTACCAAACAATTTAAAACTAGCCAAAATAAAGCAAATAAGACTTTCTCCAGAAGAAAACAATTATAGGAAGCACTGTGAAAAATTCCTTGCCAAGTTAAACATCATTTGGGAAATATTGAAAATTAACCAAAAAAATCACAGGAGGGCGAATCATTTTGACTTCAACTGTAACTGGCAGCAGGGACAACTTAGCCTACGTTTTTACACACACATCTAACAACCGCTGTAAAAAAAATACACTTTTTATCAATGTCGACCCATCATAATTTAGTTCCTCATTTTTTGTTTCGGTCCCTAATCCCCAGATATGCGTTTCCACTCTTAACTCCTTGGGTTATTTGACTATACTAAAAACAAAAATGTTGCTTATAATTTCTACAAAAATAAAAAATATACAGTTGAAGTCAGAATTATTAGCCCCCCTTTGATTTTTTTTCTTTTCTTTTTAAATGTTTCCCAAATGATGTTTAAAAGAGCAAGGACGTTTTCACAGTATGTCTGATATTATTTTGTCTTCTGGAGAAAGTCTTATTTATTTTATTTCGACTAGAATAAAAGCGTTTTTTTTCCTGATAGTCGACAGAACAAACCTTTATTATACAATAACTTGCCTAATTACCCTATCCTGCCTAGTTAACCTAATTAACCTAGTTAAGCCTTTAAATGTCACTTTAAGCTGTATAGAAGTGTCTTGAAAAATATCTAGTCAAATATTATTTACTGTCATCATGGCAAAGATAAAATAAATCAGTGATTAGAGTTATTAAAACAATTAGGTTTAGAAATGTGTGAAACAAATCTTCTCTCCATTAAACAGAAACGGGGGAAAAAAATTAACAGGAGGGCTAATAGCTAATAATTCAGGGGGCTTAATAATTCTGAGTTCAACAATGTGTATATGTATAAATGTGTATATATATAATTGATCTGCATCATGGTTCACTTCCCTAACAAGCCAAACCCCAACTTTTACACACAAGTGCCAGTGTTTATTAGTCTCTTGGTAAGTTTAAACTTCAAATGCAGTGTTTTAGTTTTGAAGATTGTTGCAGTTGCACAAAGTTTATAGCAATTACAGCCTGAATGAAGATAAATCTATGGCCTTAATGTCTATTTTGTTGTTCATGCAGACTCCAGGAAATGGGCTAACTGGGCATTTCCCTCAGTAAACAAATGAAAAACTAAATTCGCTGTATGTTTGCTTGAGGACAGAAAACATTTGAATACTGAATAACTTTAATCCCTCGTTGTAGATTTATTTTTTGTCCTCTGTGATTGGCAGAAAGGTCTTTGTTTTTTTGAAGCTGGTACAGTTAAAGCACAACAGGTTTGATCTGTTTCGCTCTGCACGCCATCCTGGAGACGCTGTGCACATACATGTACTTGACTTGGAATGTACTTTCTAATTACTATTAACTTTCTAATATCTAATATTCTAATGTTGTTTTTGTGCACTAATATTACTATTTAATATTTTACCTTCAATTTCCCACACTTGCCTTGTGGGCTAGAAATAATGGACTTTTTTTTTATGTGTTCGTTGAGTGCAAATAATTAACATGTAATATATTTTTCCTTTACCTTACAGTAACATGCCTTCATTTGTAAGTTTGCAGTATAGATGAATGATGATGTGTTTATTAGTTCTTGTATTGTCGAAGTTTAATTCATTGATACCCCTAATTATTACACTTAAAATTTACATTTAAAAAGAGCAAGTCATGCAATATATTTGTAAATAACTACTTCTTTTCGCTCCTCGTTGTTTTCTTCAGAAGCCTCACATCTTTGCTTTCCAAAACTTGACCAAGGACCGGTTTCACCAGTTCCTATTAATTATTTGCAGTAGCATTTTTATGGCTCGGTTTACAGCTGTGCCTTTGCAGTCGTATTATATGTCTAAAACATGAAATCCATTTGTGATGATCTGTGGCTCGGGGTTGAAGACTTTACTTGTATGCAACAGTTCATCTAATTCAAGTCAGATCATATAATTTACACTTTAAACTACAATACAAACTGGTTCAGAGCAGCTGCAAATGGTAAAATGGTATATGCATATGTGCTGGAAATGCAAACAGGAATGCAGACTTCTAAAGTCACACTTTACATCTAGATTTAATTTGGTAACGTTAGTTAACATTAACCACGAACAATACTTCTTCTGCTTTTATTAATCCTAATGTTAATTTGAGCATTTATCTTTATATATTTAAAGTTAACGTTAAGTAGTCAAAATGTGTGGTAACACTTAATTTAAGTATCAGTTCTCACAATTAATTAGTGGCTGATTACATGTCTGTTATTAAGATATTGACTGACTGTTTATTAATAATTATGCAGTATATATTCTGCATTGTCTTATTCTACATCCCTAATGCTAACTACTACTGTACCATAAGAACTATTAAAAGCAAGCAAATTGTTAGTTTATACTTTATTGACAACCATGACATGGGCAAAACATATTACGACACAACAAATTATAAATATATATATAT